>BGPR01015795.1:0-34920 GCA_013235015.1 Araneus ventricosus | reverse complement strand
AAACCAGGATCGTCCATTGACGTATATGATATGGTTGTCAGAGTTTTTAGAATAGGAAGGTATATTTTGTCTTATGTATTCTTAAACAGTAGAAGCAGATGACATATAGCATGGTAGATGATATATTCCAAAGAGCAGATGATACCATTGAGTACAATGATGTAATTTACAGTAACGGAGAATTAAATTAGTCGTCGAATTATGTATTATCAACCGTCAGAACTTTTGATTTCCCCTTTCTACATATAACGAAACATTTACATTCGTGAATTTAAAAAAAGTAGCAATTCAAATTCTTCGCGCACGAAGTCGCGGGTAGCAGCTAGTATTTAATATTTTGGACTGCATCTTTTTTTTGTGCGTTGACATTTCTGTTGGATAATAAATTATTGACCTTTGAGACAAAGTCAAAATAAATTTTAGCTGCGTTTATGCGCGGTCTAATTTGGAATTCTTTCTTTTTCAGTCTCTCAGCTAGTTCTGCTCAAAAGACGTCTCTTTGAAAAAATAAAAATAAGCGATTCTTCTGCGAAATATTCGAAGAAAGAACTCATGCAGCATGTTACAATGAAATACAGTACAACATAATGTTCAGAGGAGATGTGTAATGAAATTAAACAAAAAAAAACTTCATCTTGGATAAGTCTGAAACAAAGATGATTGAGAAGTTAATGCGAAAAAAAAGAAAATTTTGAATGAATTGTGAGAAGTGGTTCTCAAATTTTTGTGTAATTTATTTTAAGATTTGATGTTATTCGTATAACATTTATATTATACTCATGAAATTCTTTCACTTTTGAACCATCGTGAGAGGTATTGGTATTTATCCTCCAAAGTATATATTAATAGGTAAAAATTTGAACTGTTTGAAATAAAAAAAAACTTATAAATCAAAAAATACTTTACTAAAATTCAATAATTCTTATTTTTAGACTGTTTCCTTCATTTGGTAAAAATTTTCTAGAGTTTTTTTTTATATTTTTCAGCTATTGTCAGCTTTTGAGTAGATTTCAACAGATTCTTCCATAGAAAACAATGGAGAAGAATTTTAAAAAATGTCGCAAATCAAAAAATAACAAAGAGAATGTTATGAAATTTCATGGGATCACACTCAAGGATCACAATTTTCTCTAGATTTGAATTTTCTTTATGAATATACTATTGACATGAGAAAATATCCTAAATCTAATCAATCGAAAATAAACTTAATTTCAAAATTTTTATTAAGTTTAGTTATTTGGTATGACATACTGAATGAGGTAAATATTGCTGGCAAGTAATTGGTACTGAAGTAAGTAAATATAACTGGTCAAATGCTACTCAATTTTTTTAATACCAGATATTTCAAAATTATAATATAGATATTGGTATGCTAATTCCCATTTAAAAGGCCTTTTAAAGTTTTTTGAAATGGATCGTGCATCGGGATTCATATCTTCTTTTAATAACTGCAAAGGAAATAGTGGAAGAATTAGTTAAAAGTTACACCTGAATGCAAAAATAAAAGAACTTGATGGAAAAAAAGCCAGTTTAGATTTTATGGAAATGATCAGCTATTCCATTTGTCAAAGAATATTTACAATTTCAATATTTTCTAATCATAATCTATAGTGACATCTTTTTTTCTAAGAAAAGATTCAAAATTTATCACGGATATGGGACATCATAGGAATTTTTATGTAATTACGATGATATTCACAAACTGTCTGAGAACGCAGAGGCTTAAATGCGACTTTGCAAGACAAAATGGATTGCATTGATTTATTTAATGAAATCAAAATTTGTCGTCGAGTTTTGCATAACAGGATAACAATATTATAATATTTATTTAAAAATTAATTTATCTGAACTGTATTCAAATTGTGTATGTTTGACTGTTCTGAAAAATATATTAACCTTATCATTGACCATCGTATCTGCAGAAAACTCTTTCTCATGATTTAAAATAATATTTTTTTATTACTTTGAATTATTTTTATAAAGTTAATATTTTAATTACCTACAAAATCGTTCATAAATCAAATTATTTAATTAATTATCATTTTCACGTATTTTTTAAGTCTTTAACATACCAATTTGTGCAGTGTAATAAATAGGAAATGCAATAAATTATTTTGTTTTACGAAATTAGTTACAAGGCCCCGCAAATAAACTTTGCACCAGGCCCCGCGTTTGTTCGGGCCGGCCCCGTTACAATCGCTCGAACCATTAATAACTTGGTAAAAGAAAAGAACGCAAGAAACATCTCGTCTGCAACGCAAGCTAGGCATATTAAAGATATTACGTAGTAGTGAAGAAGATAATCCGGCAAGTAAAATCCATTTTTCGTGTAAAGTAAATATCGCAAGAAGTTGTTTTGTATTCGCTCAATAATTTCAATTTTGTTTCGGTAATTGGGATCCCAAATAATACTGCATTATTCCAGATTGGATCTGTCATGAGCGCAGTACAAGACCTTCAGGGCAAGTTCGCTGGAAAATTCTCTGGTTCTGCGCTTAAGAATTCCAAGTCTACGATATGTCTTAGAGATTGTGGTATCAATGTGTTGGGAAAAATCAAGTTTAGTGTCAAAGATGATCCAAAGATCCGTGACTGTATTTAAGCGTAATAAAACAAGATTGTTAATTTTATATACAGGAGATTGAAATGTACAAGTTGGATGCTAATGGTAAACAAATGTGCTCAGTTTATGAATATCAATTGAAACTGTTATTAAAACAGTAGTCTGAACTTGGCATCTACACTTACTTTTTACATAAATACTCCAATTGGAGTATTCAAGATAAATTCAAAATATTTTTCATGAAGATAATTTTTATCATTTACTTTTAATAAAGACTCGTCAAAATTAGTGTAAATTATTAATTATAAATGCAGCTTTAAAAAAAAAATCTAATGCTTGTTGATTTTGTCTTCACATTTGAACTTTTGAATTAAAATGTTGGTTGAAATCTACAAGTTGGAACACACTCTTATTAAAACAGCACCAGCGCTTCAAGTCACCAAAGCAATATGGATGCTGATGGTAAACAAACGTGCATCGGTCACAGTTAAAAGTTAATCGTTTAAAGTTGAATCTTTTTTCGAACCCATTGCGTTTGTGGTTTGTCGTTGCTCTATCTCCTGTTTTAAATGTAGAATTTTAACGGAACTACTAGCTTTCCTAGCTCATTGAATGTAAGGAATCTGTTACTTTTAATTATTTTAATGAAGCAGGAGAAATTGCGCTCGCGATGCCTGTGGCATCTGAAGTGGTCACCGGGAAAATTTTTTAACTTAAAAAAATATCAGCGGTTTCGCTTTCAGCAAAGCGGGATCCTAGTAACTTCGCTAGCTTAGTGAATATACGGAATCAGCTTCTTTTAATTACTCTAATGAAGCAGCAGAACATTTGCCCTTAGTAGCTTCGCTATTAAGGGCAAATGCTCTTCAAAACAAGTAATAGTAAAAAATTAAGACTTACTCATTTCTAATATTTGCACTTGGGAAGTAACGCTCTTAATATATGAAAAAGAAAAATGAACAATGCGGCGCATCAAGGGAACCATCGCGCAGATGAAGACAGCATTCCAAACGAATTCCAAAATATGACCAAGCAACTTCAAAAATTCCATGCAAACGATTTTTATAAGGCAAAAAAATCTCTCAATTATATGATCGGAAAAATGTATAATCACTAAAATATATTTTATTATTCAATTAAATATTTAATAAATATTTTAAGTTTTATAAAAATCCGCGTAGTATGTAAACAATTCAAAAACGCGAAACGCTTGCCATGACGTAAGCGATTTAGCCGATGGGTTGCCAATGGAACTAATCCGCTCGTTTCCTCAGGTAACCATATTGGCGACGAAATCGCGTGTGTTCCAACTTCTAGATACCAAACCAGGATTTAAAAGTTGAGCTTTACGAGTATAACTAAGAACACTACATTTTTCAATGTTCAGGTGTAATCTGTTGTCTGTGCACCATTTAAAAAGACAATCAAGATCTCTTTGTAAAAGAACAGCATCTAAACAGGAACGTATTGAACTAAACAATTTCAAGTCGTCAGCAAATGAAAGACATTCAGAGTACTTAAAAACACAAGCAAGGTCATTAATGAATAAAATAAAAAGCAAAGGTCCAAGATTAGGGCCCTGTGGGACACCGGAAGTACATGTAAACTGAAGAGAGACAGCAGTATTAAAATAAACAGTGTTTGATTACATAAGTAAGAAAGAAACCAATTAATCAGGTTTACATGAAGACCAATACCATGTAACTTATTTAAAAGAATGCGAAAATCGATAGAATCAAAGGCTTAAGAAAAGTCGGTGTAAATAACATCAAGTTGAGAACCAGATTCAAATGAAGAAATAATTTTATCTGTGAAATAGAATAAATTAGTGATTGTTGAGCGCTTTGGTATGAACCTGTGTTGAGATGTAGAAATTAGGTTTTTAATTTGGTGGCAAAGCTTTTTATGGATTATACTTTCGAAAGTCTTAGACAAAGGACTTAAAATAGTAATAGGTCGATAATTTTTACAATCCCGTGCATCACCTTCTTTAAAAACAGAAATAATTCTTGTTTGCTTCCAGACATCAGGAAATACTTTTTTCTCAACGACAGGTTAAACAAAACAAGGAGATAAATCAAAAACTCTGCGCTTCCCTTCATAATAAAAAAAGGTATATTATCAACGCCTACAGTTAGGGAAGATTTCAAATCCCTGATAGCCAAAACCACATCATCATAGGTAACGCTTTCCGATTTTAACAAGATCACCGACGCAGTTGCTTTTGCAATCATCATTTCCATCAAAGACTGTGCTAGGCTTGAATACAGAACTAAAATAATCAGCAAAAGTATTTGCGATATCGCCATCATTTTCATAACACACGTTATTATAGAATAAACTATCAGGAGAATTGATGTTTTTATTTTTGAAATAAGACCAAAATTTTTTTAGGATCCAAAATTAGATTATTTTCCGTATGCCGTAGATACATGTTGTAATCCCTTTGGATATTATACTTAACAGAAGATCGTGAAAATTTAAATTCGTCAAATGAATCAGGATTAACACCTTTTAAAGCTACTTTACGGACCGTGGCTTTCTTTTTCATTAATATCCTGGTCTCCATTGAGCGGCAGAAGGGAAATCTCAAAGTAACATTTTTTTTAGAAGGAATAGTTCTGCTTTAAACATCGTATAAACAATTATAAAAGCTAAAAACTGCATCATTTAATGTCATTAAAATCAAGTAAATTCCAATCAATCTCACGGAACAAATACCACATAATTAAAAAATCTGCCCTTTTAAAATTAAGTCTAAAGATATTCACATTCCTCTTATTGAGGTGGACAGGTACAAAACCCATGGAAATTGACAGAGTAGGATGATGTTTGTCTTCAAGGACCAAAGGGTTATCGCTGTACCAGACAGAAATATCATTAAAATATACTTTAGTCAAAATCAAATCAAGATAGTTATTATTACAATTAAGAACATTGTTATATTGACCCAGATTAAAAAGATTCATGAAATGGGACTATTCAGAAACAATTGGATTGTTGTGATCACAAAAATCATCATATATAGATAAAGTAAAATCACCACAAATGAAAATTTTATCAAAAAATCCAAATTCCTCAAAACAATAAAGAAATTTAACTTATGTGACCACATGAGAGGAAGGTGGAAAATACACAACACATAAAAGCATCTTTTTCCCATGATTCAACTTAACTGAAATCCAGATAGCTTCAAGATCCAAGCCAGGAACGTCCAATTTACGTGAAGAAAAACATTTTTTTGATAGCCACAAGAACACCACCACCTCGTCTATTGGAATTAGCTGAGGAACCACGGTCCTTTCGGTAAACAAGATGTCGATCGTCGAATAGGTGCCATGAATCCATATCTTCACAAAACCATGTTTCTGTAACACAAATCACATCATATTCCACAGAACTCAACAGTTTTGGTGCGTAAACCACGAACGTTTTGATAAAGCAAAGAAAGTCATTTCGAATCTGTGTTTGTTGACAAATCTAAGCAGGAAGGATGGTTGCTGTCGGACCCAGGAATAACTTCTTGGGATATCTGGTCATTTCTTAATTTACCATAAAACTCGGCGATAAGACAACCCTCAAGCCAAAACGTTGAATCCAATAACTGTTGAAGGTCGTTTCCATAAACCTCGATGTGGAAAGATGCATAGGATTGATACTTGGTCTTAAGTCTATGACACTGAAGAAATTTCAAATTCAATGGAACCAAAAAGTTGGTAATATCATTTACCATGGTACCAGGTCCTAACTGAGATACAAAAATATCGCCTTTCTCTTAGGCATTTTACCTACTGTCTTCAAGCTAGAACTTTTCCGAGCGCCATTAATAACAACTTTTGAATTTGCCCTTTTATCCTTACTTACAGGTCCAAAAACTTTGAATTTACTTTCGGGCATAGCTGAGGAGTTTGAGCTACAGATAGATGCATAAGTAGAAGTCTCAGATTTTAACTCAGTTTCGATAATTTCCTGCTGCAAACTTGGGCGAGGTTCTTCGTTCTGAATGGTATCGTCAATTGGACAAATCAGCTTAGAAAAGCTATCAACTTTAATGTAAATGTCCTTTCGGAAAGCAGCAAACTCGTTCTTTAACTCGATAAATAGATCCATCATGGAACTTGTTTGAGCAGATTCCAAATTCTTTTCCGGTACAAGTGAGGAGACTGCTTCGTCGTATAGCATTAGGATGTCAGCCTTGTAATTCAAAAATTCATCCTTGTCCTGTGCATTAGTAGACTTTTTCTCAGATAACTCTCCTAAAAATATCATGTAAACCATTAAGTTTTCTTAAAAAACTTCACCTTATCTTTCAGCATGCGATCACCGTCAACAGCCCTCAGCACGATGTTGCCATTTCATAGATGACTTTATCTATAAGAATGAATGCGATTTCTTTTTGTTTGTTATCATAGTGAATATAATTTCTGTTGGAGAAAACGTTTCTTTTCTGCCTTAATTTTTCGTGTAGAATGACAATTTTTTTTAATTTCAAGGTGAATGTGATGTGTGAAAAACTAACATTTTAGCAACTTACTTGTGAAGAATAACGGGTCTATTCTGGTACCCCCGGGTTGGGTGGGGGGAGGTCCCTTTTCCCGTTGTTAACGTGCGAAAAAAGTGACGTCCCCCCCCCCCCGGGGGGGTACCAGAATAGACCCCTTCATATTTTCATAATCTTCTTTTTCATATTTATCATTTTGGAAATTCAATATAGAATAAACAAATCTAATTTTTACTGTGTAATATAAAATAATTTTTCTTGTACTCACGAAATAGTAATTATTTTCAGTTTTAATTTTAGTTTTTTCGTTATTATGATATTTAATAAACGATATTTGCTGATATCAGAGAATGTAAAAAGTATTGATTTTTTTTCATTGGGGGATTTTTCGCGCCCCCCCCCCCCCCCCCGCCTTCTACAACAAGAATTTTGGGTACAAGTTTATTTTTCTTCAAATCGCTTACTAATAAGGTATCCTCAAAGAAAAATCTCAGCTTTACTTTGTAATATTTAAGGTTTTTTAAGAATAAAATACTGTAAAACCTCTTTCAGCACGGCATTCTGCTAACAGTTTTTCCATATAACGTGTTACAAAAAATTCGACGACCCTTCTAAAATAGAAAATTCAAACAACACAATGTCTATTTATCATTGTGCAAAAATTAAGATTTCCATATAACACAGTATAAATTACTATAAACGAAAACAATGAAAATAAAAAAAAATTGAAGGGAAAAGGAATAATCCTTAAAACTCGTGGGCGCTGATAAAAATAATCTAAATAAATTGGAATTTCCATTACATTCAGGATATAACTTAAATTTTAAAGATTGCGTAGGAGTTTTTTTTTTATGATGCTCATTATATGGAATTATTTTTCTCGTGATGTTGTTTTCAGCTCCTCGCGCTTTTAAAACTTTTGTTTTGATCTCCAGATTTTCGATAAAATAAATATTTTCCACTTTTTAGTACACTAATGAAAGCGTGCTTTTATATATATATATAATTATTTTCTCCATTGTAGTCTTTAATTTATAGTTCATTTTTATAAATGCTATGGAATATTGTCATAAATTGTTTTCTCAAAATCACAACCAGATGGCGCTCTCCTAAATGGTCTTAAAATATAATTAAAAGCAATTGATTAATTGAAAATTAAATTCTGAAAATATTAAAATAGTGTATTATCATCAGGGTTACATAAGTGTTCAAAATTTCAGAACTCTCAACACATTAGAAAATGAATGAAAAATCTATCTTTGCAGACATAAAAGGTAAGAAGTAAATTAACCCTTTAGCTGCGGGTGTGGTTTATAAACTACATATATATGAATGTTCCCGAAGTTAAAGGGTTAAAAGACTTGCGAAAGCTTAGTTTTAGTTACATTAACGTCACGCTTTGAAGCAACATGAGGGCTATTTTGGGTCGGACTTCGTACTTTTAAATCGCGGTCAGATGACGAGGACGACACTTGAGCTGGCACCCCCTCTCCAAATTTCCTCAACACACCAGCGGAAGGACGTTTGGCTTCCCTATGTGTGATTTAATGTGCAACTGGCCCGCATACAAGACAAATAGTCAGTGGAATCGGATTTCAAGCCTGGAACCCTCCGTCCCGAGACTTTACCACTAGTCCACGGCGGCTCAAAACCGTGTAAAAAGAGAGCCTTTTTACGGAATGGAACTAATTCATCGCATTAGAGGAGAGTTAGATGTTTGAGAATGACATGAAGTTTTTCTTGGTATCATGATTATTTACTCATCTCGTGGAACGTTTTGGTTTCTGTGAATCCGAAGCAACAACGAACAATCCTAAACAAGAAATATGACAAGGCTCAAGTATTTAAAAGCGAAAAATAGCACTTTAGTCAGTGTATGTTTGTTTGCACTCATCTAAAACATATGAAATTTAAATATAAACATAGCAGTGAGTAACATTTTAATTAGTCATTGATTTTAAATTAATTGAATAAATTTAATAAAACAGTTTTTAAAACATACTTTTATTAGTGTTCTAAAATGTAAACTTTTTTTAAATAATTTTATATTCTTTGGTCTTCAATTTATAATTCATTATTGTAAATATAACGGAATTTTGATATAAATTTTTCTCAGATTCACTGGCAGGTGGCGCCACGCGTACGGAATAAAATTCAATTAAATTAATCGATTGACTGATAATTGGGTTCTGAAAATATAATAGTTATTGTCATCGAGTACTAAATTTCATGCTTCTAACTCATCAGAGAAAAAAATCGATCCCAAAATTTCCTCTTTACAAACATGAAACAAATCATAAAACTGAAGGGAAAAACCCATTAAACAATAAAGTTGAGATTGCACCGCTGTTTAATTAATAATACAGTAAAGTTTGCCCTTCATTTGGGAGATTTTGTAAAGGAGAATCGGTATTTTTTAATTGTCTGTCCTTTCAGGAATGACTTGCCATTTTCTCTGTGTTAGCCCCTGCTCTTTTTCATTCCTAGAATAAGCTCTGGTTCATCTTTCCTGTCTTTATTTTTACCCGATGCATTTAACACATATTTTTAAAAAAATATTTTGTTATATTAAGCATTAAATATTTGCACAGAGGAAACCATGAAACGTATTAATAAATTCAACCACCGAAATATTTATAAAACCTTTCAGAAGAAGCAAAACAAAAGAATGATGAACATAGAGAATGACCTTAAATTTTCAATTCACGTAAACTGCCAAAACTTTTTTCCCTCAAACAAATCCTTGTGTCAGATGTTATTTTTAAAAAATTGCATTCGTTTCAGGATCTGATCTTTATGAACTACTTGCATAAATCTCACACACACAATTCTGATAAACTATTTACATTCTACTCACCTTGATAAGTTCCTTTCTAATCATAGCGTCGGAGAGAACTTTTCAAGAGGGTCTGCATTCGTAATGAGAATGAAAGGAAGAAGGAAAGCGAATGCAAAATCGGATCGACGACATGTGCTTTAGTGCATACATATGAGCCATTTTTTTAATGGTGATGCTCAAAAATGTATGGTATATCTTGTAACTTTCCCTTCCACACCGAACAAAGTTCACCTTGCCTGTTTTAACCATTAACAGCCGAGAGCTTTTTTAGTAATACTCACCATAAGACGACGGAAAATTAGGTGAAATTCTAAAACGTTTTTAAGGATGAAAACTTAAACTAAACATTTAAACTGGTTATTTAGATATAAATTCAATATATTTAGTTGATTTATAATTTTATAATTAATTTTTATAATTTTTGAAATTATAATATGATCACCAAACCAATGATGTAATAAGTTGCAATATTTGATAAAGAAAACTACACCGATTATAAATAAATGAAATTAAAACTCAATTCTTTTCATGTACCCGTAGCGGGGCCTTTCGTTTCCTATGGCATAATTGTTATGTCCCCGTAGCGGGGCCTTTCGTTTTCTATAGCATAAGTGTTATGTCCCCGTATTTTGGTCTTTCGGCCGTTAAGGGTTAATAATTTTTACCTTTTGTTTGATTAATTTGCTGTATTTACCTCATTTTGGAGCTGCACACAGAGGGCTTTCAGGACGTAAATTGTGAACAGTGGTGAGATGGAAAGTACTACGACCGAACCTCATTCTCCAAACTTCCACAATTCACCAACACGGGGATGTTTGAGTAGATACCATTTGGAATATCACACGGTGGATCTTCTAAGAAATTGAGACTAACCGATGAAGAAGACGTCTCTCAGCAACAGCCCAGACGCTGGATGGGATAACAAGTTTAACCCTCTGACTGCATAATTTTTTAAAAATTACTATTTAGATGCAACGTTTTAAAACATGTTCAAATACCGTTGAACCAACCTAATTGTTATTTACATGCAGGGCTTTATTACTATAATATGATTCAACGTTTTAAAAGTACTAAATAAATCCATTAGTTTACTAAAATCGCAGGGTGCAGCAGAAAACAGACGAACTTCCAATCCGTGGAAGTCGCGGGATATGCAATCAGAGGGTTAAGATAGAAAACTCTTACTGTATTTCTCCAAAAATAAGATCTTTTATTCACTTTTGCTCCACGCATTCAGTGGAGTACCGGCAGGAAGGAAAAGTTGTGCATATGACCCGAACTAGTCTTGCGGAGGAGGGGCCAAGCCCAAGTAAAAAAGTCAGCGAAAAACCTTTAAAAAATGAGATTTTACATGTATTTTGAAGGTTTCTACAGGGATTTTGAAGGAAAATGAAAACTGCAGGTTTCCTTCAGGAAATGTACAGTTCATTTAAAGGTTTCATGCAGGCATTTTCAGACTTCTTAATTACCATTCAGGTATTTTGAAGGTCTCTACAGGTATTTTAAAGGTAAATAAAAGCTGCAGGTTTCCTTCAAGAAGTGTACAGACTTTTTTAAGGTTTTATGTAGGCTTTTTTAAACAAGTTTATAGACTTCAATTTACCTTCAATGACTTAGCAGATTTTACTTCAGGTATTTTGAAGAAAAATGAAAATTGCTCTTGATGCACGAAATATGAAGGGTTTTTTTTAAAATTTTATTTTGGGTTTCAAACAGTTTTAAATAATATGGTACATAATTCGGATTCAATCAGCTTGCAGTAGAGCTGGATATAGAGGGAAGGGGAGAGAACTAGGGTGTTTATATTATATATATATATATAGAACTCCTCACCATAAGAATAAAAAAGATTCAGAAGATTTTGATAAAACCAAGATTTTCACTTTTGGAGTATGCAAAGCAGAAATATCGATTTTCTCTTAACCAGTTAGAAAAAATTGTGCAGTTGAAAATAAACTTAAAAGAAAATTGTCATAATTTGCTACTGTTTATAGAAAAAAAACAAATACTATGCTATGGATAACAAAAGTAAATATCTCATTAAATAAACAATATCCTGCCTAAAAAATCATCAATACACATTAGGAATACATTTATATGCTTCATTTTCAGACCCGTAAGGCAATAACAAATGTTGCGTATCCTCATGATTTGCTTTGCAATAGACATGGCAAGATATGACCATAGTATTTTAGATTAAGTCGCATTGCATTCTTTTGATTAAAGCTGAAAAAATATGCAAAGAAATAAGTTTTTTGCATATAATTTTAAAAATATGATTTTTGTTCACTTTTTATAGAGATTTGAAAAAAGGGGGAGGAATCTGAAAACAGGAAGATTTCGTTTTTTGGTAGAATGCATGAAGAAAATACAAAAGTCAGGTGACTGGCATAGAATCATAGTTTATTTACATGAGTCAATATGCTTCAGAATATGATCAGCAATTTGCAGAAAATTGAATCCTCATCTTTTGATCAAAACTTGAAAATTATGTTTAAAAAAATTCTCATTTTTAAAAATAATAATAGTTGATTTTCAAACTAAACAAAAAAAGAAGAAATTAAAACACTAAAAATTCAGGAAGATTTCATCTTCTAGCGAAAAACAAGAAAAAAATGAAAATTAAGAAGATTATAACAATGAAGTATATTTTAAGTTACATGTTTTCATTAAAATAACTTGGTAAGATTTATTTACAACACTAACTAAATGATGATATGATTTATATAATCTATAATTGATATTTAATAAATAAAATGAATAACTAATTTTGAAAATTATAGTAAAGGTTACAAACAAATAATTACTTTAATTAGTAGCACACAAATACCATAATAGTTCCTTTTCCATTTTATAAAGTTCGAGTGATTCCAAAATTCTAGTGATACATGATGCATATATGTGTATGTTAATAAAAAAATATGAAAATTTGATACACTTGTTAATTGATATCAACTTTTTTATATTAATATACGAGTTCACGTATTTTGTTCATTCTTAAATAAATTGTTTTGGGGATTCGACATATACAGTCGACTCTTGATATCTCAAAGTTGACAAAACAGAGAAAAATATTCGAGATAACCGAAGTTCGAGACATAAAAAATAACACAATTTTTTTATTATAGGATTTATTTCAACATTATGAAAAAATACGAGATCAAATCATAACAATAAAGAAAAATACTCTTACTTTCATTCTGATAAAGGTACTGGATTTTGCATAGTAAAATTTCATTTTTTCTTTATTATTATTTACTAAATTGTATCACTTTACTATTCTAATCAAAAAATTGTCAAATTTTTCATTCATAGATTCTAAAATTATTTACACATAATTCAACAACCTGACACAAATAATAAATTTGTTGTGGCCCCCTTACTGCTCAGCAGCATTATTTAAAGGTATTAAATTATTAATTTCTTCATCTCTATCTTGAAATGGTACAATCATATATTTGTTAATAATATCAATTGGTCTTATAGCCAAAACATTATCAGATTCCAAGTTTTCACATAACAAAATATTTCTGCATATGAAACCTATATCATTATCAGACTTCTTCATTTTTTGTGGGCAATTTTTCACCTATTAAAAATACTTCTTCATTATATACAATTATATAATTTAAAACGAAGTAAATATTTTGTCCTATACCCAACATAAAATCTGCTCTAACGAATTTTTGACTATACCTTTTAATGCTAAATAATTTATTGCAATATAGCATTCTTTCATAAAATACCACACTTGATAGGCTTTTTTGGTTATTCATGGGCAAGAGCTTTAAAAGTTCTACTTCATGAACTCTAGGTAATTTAATAGACTTCTGAAGCCCAAGTAGCACACAATTATTTATTTTCGGATTTCTTATGGTAGAGTGACGCTTCTGCTGCATGTTTTGAATATAAGCTTGAACTCTGCTTTTTTTAACATTTTCTTGCAGAATCAACAATTTTAAAATAGACTGCATTGCATACGAAGACAATATTTGGCTTGCTTCACCTCTAGTACCGTGATGAACTTGTTTGAGTTGCCCTAGTGCACCTTCATATATAAAACAGAAGTGGACCCCAAGATTTTACAGCTTGATGAAGAAGCAAATGGATATTGTAAGTTTGCTCTTGAATACCATAAATGTCTTTTACGCCATAGACAAATTTTTGCAATGCAAATTCTGCTTCTTCTAAATCATTAGTTGTTACTTCATTGCCCAACAACAATGATATTCCATGTACTAGTAACAACCAATGATTATACACATTTTTGCTAATCAAATTTTTTAAGATTATTGGTGAAACAAAGAGGAAAATTCGAAACTCTGAGGCTTTCCAAAATATAACCTCATTTGTCGAGCGCAGTTTTCTTCTTGTTTCTTGTGTTGGAAATTTTATGTTCAAAATACGGTGATTAAGAACTCTCAAGGATTTTTGGTTGATTGAAAAATCATTTAATGATGTCTGGATCTAAAGGGACATGATTTGTCTTACTACGCCCAACAGAACAGCATGCATATAATCAGGGACAAAACTCTGAACTAAATCAAAATTTGGATATAATTTCATTAGTTCTGTTGGCCCTTTCACACCATGCACTGCTTTTCCAGTCAAAGAAGCTTCTTCAGCAAAATTCACACATTGTTCAAAAGAACGAATTTCAGGGAGTGGTTGTTTCAATGGATAAATACGGCAGAACCCTTTGCCTTTTTCAACTCGTTCTCCAGAGTGCTGACAAAATCCACAACTATATTTTCCATTGTATTGTATAAAATTCTGTATAACTGCTCGAGCCGGTGCATCGCTGCTACAGATTATGGGGAAAACTTTAACAATTTGCTTACTATTTGTAGCATCAATCCATTTGAATCCAGATCGAGATAAATTTGACAACTCTGTTACAAAGGGTTTTTAAAAAAACATTCATGTTAGGTTTATGAGGTCCAAACTATAAACCACACATTAAAATATGGTCTTTTCTTTCATTCGGTGGTAGTTCATTTATCATGCACTGAATAGGCCATATTTGATAATTCGATTTTCCATACATTGGAATTCCATCAATGTTAAATTGCAAAGAAATGTTATCGCTATACTTAAGATTTTTAATTTTTGCATATGCTTCACCATCTAGAATGTCTCTGTATGAACTTGAGGGTTCTTCAAAAATTCTCTTATACTTTTTAATATTGGGCATCAAATTTTGATACTGAAATTTTAATTTCAGTTGTGGTTTCAGAGGCATATACATGAAAAAATATCCCTGCTTCATACTGTCTTGAAAATCAAAGCTCTTCAAACATTCCTTGCAAATATCAGATTTGTGCTTATCTGACAGCAAACAAACAGTTTCAAAACAATATTTGCAATATATATCTGCTTGAGTTGAATTATCAAACAGAGACGATAATTTTGAATAAAATAAATGCTTTGTACCAGGAAGGTTAGAAGGAGGCAACAGCACATTAAAAAGCTGAAGTAAGTCTTGCATGCAAGTTTTAGTTATATTATGTCTGAGGGAGAAAGCAAGTATACTAATATATGCTTCTAACAAACTCACAGAAGATGATGGATAAAGTGGCTCATTCAAATTTGCTAAATTAACTTTAACATCATCATTCTGATTTGTGTCATTATCTTCATAATCAGTTGAATCTACATTAATGCAATCAAATTCCAAATCATTGAAATTAATGTCTTCATCAATATGGGGACTGGTTTCACAGGAAAAATTTTCCTCGGCATCACAAAATGCTGACATGGATGTCGTATTGTCATCAGTATCATCAGCATGCTGACTTTCTGATAATTTTCTTTTGGAATAGAAAGTCGATTTAGGAATTGGTTCGTCTGTTCTTAAGAACCTATTGTAAGTTCCTCGTTTTTTATATATCCTATCTGCCATTTCAAATGAATGTAAATGATCTATTTTTTGAAAATTATACGATAAACTGAACTTCAATTAGAGAAGTTATGGGATTTGAAACAACAAAGGTTGTAATCCCCATTATACGATAAATAAATCACAACACTGGATTCCACGTTTGTTTGGATGGTAGATGGTTCGCTGGCTGCCCTCAGGCTTCACCTCTCATCAAAAATTGAGACTTTCTTTTATAAAATAAATGAGGAGGCGATAAACATTTATTATATTTTGGAATAAAAAAAATCTCCGCGAATTTTTATTTTATTACACATCTCTTTACAATTCGTTTCCCCCTTCATTGTTTAAAATAACTAATAACTAGCTGAATTGTTTAAAATAATTAATAAGATATTTCGATCTTAGAAGACCATAATTTTGACACGTTACAATTATTTTTACATGAAAAATGTAATTTGAAGAAATTCTGTAGCATAAAAATCAATTGTTACCGGCAATTGAAAGCATGCGCTTTGCTGCAACCGTAACCGAATGCTGTTTTCCATCCATTCCAAGTGCGAACCAAATTTTTAAGTTAGTGTTACTCCTGTGTTAATATTGTCCTGTAGTAAATATTGCAAAAAAAAATTTCCACTTTCTATGCCTTAGTGCATTTTTTCGAAGAAAAAAATTCTCGGTCATGAAGCTGAAAGATTGCATCCCTCAGATAGACGATGATTACAACTTGGATACATGGGGCCCTAAAGAAATTATAGAAGTATTATGGGATAATGGTAAACCATATCCAGATAACATATTGCAGTTTGGAGGTATGTAAATTAACTTCATTTATAACAATTTTGTAGTGTTTTGAAACAAATTTGACAAATATTTCAAAAACTGTCACGTGATGTATTCTTATTATTTCAGAAAGTAAAAAGTTAATGGATCGCTTGATTGATGACCTCATTATTGGAATTGTTAACGCAAATCAAGTTCCCTTGATACAAGATCTATCCAAGCGTGGAAAAAGAAATGAAAAGTCTTCCTTGAAATTGTAAGCATAAACTTTTCCAATTTTTATAGTCTAAGATCAGGTGTAGATCCAGGCAAAAATTGTGGCTGTTTTGTTGCTCCTTCACAAAATTAAAATTCATAAAAACAGTCCTTTACAAAATTTTGTTTTATTAAACCCTTTAAAAAATTATTCTATATAAGTACTGAATATACTTGGTTCAATGAAATATTCTTGATATTAAACATAAAGTATAGCGTTTCACAAAAATGTTTTTATTTTTCACAAAAATGGGCCCCTAATAATAAAACTTGGATCCACCCCTGAAGATCTTATCTGTTACAAAAAAATGCATTACAGTTAATGGAGTAAACAGATCTGTATTTTTTAAGCTAATATAGTTAAATCAATATCTTATTCTTTTTCAAAACAAATTAAATATTCTAATTTGATGTTTATGATGCTTAACTATAAATTTACAGAATTTTATGCAATATAATAGAAATACAGTAAAAACTTAACTATCCGGCATGCTCGAAAAACACCGATTTCCAGATACCTGAAAAGTTCGGATAGTTGCAAAATGGGGGGGGTAGCCTTTTTTTTTTTTTTTAGATTTTTTTCGGCCGATAATTTTTTTTTTTTTTTGTTATTTTGAAATGTGCATTAAATGTAATTTTTTAAAAATACTTCTGTATCTTCCATAACATTGTATTTACAGGATGCCGTGCGGAGCGTATGTTGCATTCCAGAAATAATTGGAACGGCGCGAGCATGCTAAATTTTGGCGAGCGATGTAAAATTTTTAGAAAAACTCATTTTCTAATTTTTCCGGTTAGTTGAGCTTTCCAGATACTTGAATGCCGGATAATCGAGAATTTACTGTATGTAGGAAATTTATTCATATACTCCATCGCACAAGTGGTATAAAGTTAGGGATTTCATTTGGCATTTCCAAAAATATATTTGGAGTTTTTCTTTTTTTTATATTAAACTAACTGTTACCCGCGACTTCGTGCGCGAAGAATTTCAATTATTCTTTTTTTTTTAATTCACGAATGTAAATGCTATGTTGTATTTTAAAAGGGGAAAGTAAAAGTTCTGACGGTTGATAATACTTAATTAGACGGCTGACAGGAGTGTACTGTACATGTATGCTGATATAGTTCTGTAAATTGTTTATCTATACTAATATGCTTTTGTATACCACGTTACTTGCACGGATGTAGAGGTTGTGTCGGCTGGACACACGTGAACACGCCACATATAGTTGCCCATGCGAAAAATATGATTTTTCTAAATGTACGCCTGCCACGTTCAGTGTCTGGCCCTGAGCCTGGCAAATAATATTTTTAAAGTGATTTGTTACCTTTTGAACTGAGATGATAAATCCTTCGGTATTATCGGAAGACGTGGAATTAAAACACTCTGCCTTCTCCTTATATCAGTCATAACAGTATCTTTCATGACGTTTGGACCTAGGTGTGTAATTTGTAACCGTGTGCCATTGCGGAGTCTCGGTACATCGAGGTTACGTATTAGTAGTACTGGCACACCTACTTTCAATCTCGGCTTGTCGGAAGGTGCGCCAGAAAATTCTAAGATGTTGAAAAAAAAATGACGATGAAAAAAAACCTACAAAATATGATGTTCCTTGTTAATGCCCATTACCGTATCTACAGATGGATATTCTGTAATATCTCACTGTGAAAATTAAACAAAACACCGAGAGAATAATTCACTAACGTCATTGGATCACTGTGTAACCGTATTAAAAGCTGTAAATGCTACGACAACAGGAAACCGGAAGTGTAAAGTCTCCTTTGTTGTTTATGGTCAAAGAAGGCAATATTTTCTTATATTAACTTTAACACTTTCAAAAGCCCGCGCGCGAAACAGTAATTTGACTTGAATTTATTTGTATAAGAATAAAAAGAATTGTTAGAAATTACGTTACAAAAATATTTTTAAACCTTAATAACAATCAGAGAAAACATTTCATCGCAATGGAATTAATAGCATTAAAAAGATCAATTTCTGGTCTTTAAAATGGCATAAAAATAATTGTTGTCTAATAAATATTTCAGAAGTTACTGGCAAAAAAATTCTACTCATAAGGCTTAAAAGCGACTAATTTTCGTTATTTAATTAAGTACCTTAAGAATGAATTAACTCTAAAAGTTGAAAATAGCACCTTTGACGTAGAAATATGCTGTAGAATGCCGTGTGTAAATTTCATGTCGCTACCGTTCACCGTTTAGGAAGAGTTCTTGTGACCGACCGACAGACAGACAGATACGTGTAATTTCTGCCTTATTTTATGGATATTTATAAACATAAGCAAAATTTTCAGAAATAAAGGTAAATTAGTTCAAAGTCTAACCATTTCCTAGCAACTGAGTAGCTATAAATTTGCGTTATTTCAAAATCGTCTGCACGTAAAACTTTAAAAATTAATAAAAATTGAAGTAAAAATGTCACAGACAATAATTTGGTATCATTGGAAAGGTAAAATTTTGCACTTTAAGATGGTATAAAAATAATTTGTATCGGACAATTTGTTCCGAAGTTACAGCGGAAAGAAGGATTACGTGGTAGTTGATTTTAAAAATAATTTATTCCACATGTTTTCGCATTCCTGAAGGATCACGTGACAGTTGATTGAAAAATAAAATAACCTTCATCGAGAATAGCTGAGTCAATGGGTTTTGTTAATTATTTAATTGTTGTCTGAACTTTTAAAAATTAATAACAATCGAAGGGAAAATGTTACAGAAATAAAATTGGTATCATTGAAAAGCTAAAAATTTGAACTTTAAGATGGTATACAAATATGTTTTGTCAGACAATTTGCTCCGAAGTTACGGCGGAAAAACGGTTTCGGTTAATTTCTAATTAACTGCCTGTTTAATTAACTTTTGGACTTAGAAAAGTTCATAAGTGTCTTCCCCTTGTCTTAAATAATAAGTGTACAAAATTTGGTTGAAAACCGTCCATTGGTTTAGGAGGAGATGTGGAACATAGCCACATACATACCCACATACACACATACCCACAATGACTTTTATTTATATTAAGATGATGCACTTGATATTAAATTGCAAATACGAGAAGTGTATAAATTGATGAGGAATTGCATTTATTTTTCTTCCTTTCAACTGTTGCAAAGACTGTATGTAGATACTTTTCCTATTTTACAGAAACTTTAAACCTTTCTTTAGTTGGGGACGGATACTTTCACAGGAGATTAGGAGAGAGTGATTAACTATAGGCTAATAATACTGTAATCCGCCCCCCCCCCCCCCAAAAAAAAACCCTCGTATTTTTGTCAATGCGTTTTAAAAATTAGCACAAAATTTGTCATTCAGTGGCAAAATAAATGCATATTTCAGCAATTGCCCATTAAAAAGAAATCGCATACTCCAAGAAAGAGTTGTGAAATAATCGCGTATATCAGAAAACAATGGGGAAAAAATCATGTATTTTAGAAATAAACTGTGAAAATCATGTTTGTTTATTGCCATCGCCATTGACTTTAAGTAAACTCCCAAACATCTGCGAAAATGAGTGGCGATGGAGATAAACCCAAACCCGATTTTCACAAAATCTCATTGACAAAAATATATGAGGTTTTTTTTTTTTATTTTCTTTTTCCTAAGCTTGAAGAAACTTTAGCTTTTATGTCATGTGCATAGAAACTTTATTTTATACAGAAAAGTCTGCACCCTTGTTTCAATTGGGTTTTTCTTCAATCTTTTTTTTTTGACTAAGGGCCTTAACAGTTTTAATCTTCAAATTTACGTATATATATTACTTGTTTATTCATTATTCATTTATGTTACAGGAAACATCACAAGGTGTCACTGAAAAGGAAGCACGAACAAAATGACTTTTTTAAAGTGATTAGAAAAACGATGAATAAAGGCAGTGATAATGATTGT
This sequence comes from Araneus ventricosus, assembly GCA_013235015.1. Classification (NCBI taxonomy): domain Eukaryota; kingdom Metazoa; phylum Arthropoda; class Arachnida; order Araneae; family Araneidae; genus Araneus; species Araneus ventricosus. The sequence continues at coordinate 14,201 of BGPR01015795.1, read as the reverse complement.
AGCAATTGTGAAAGTTTAAATGAAAAACTCAAACAAAAAAATGTAGAAATTGAAAGATTGCAGAATGAGTTAGCAAAAATTGAATCTTTGCAAGAAACCAAAAGAAAATATAAAGAAATAAAGCTGAAGTATAAAGAGAAAAAGAGGCAAATGAAAGAAGAAAATAAAGAAGAGCAAGGGGAAATGATGAAGTTTGGCGTAAAGACCATTCCAGCAGCAAAGCTATGCAGAACTGACTATTCAAAATAGGTTGGGGACCTTTTGGATATTTGTTTTGGGTGGGAAACACTTTCTGAAAGCGTTTTAAAATGCAGCAAGAATCGTACGTCTAAAACAAATGTCTTGGACGAAGGTACGATTAATGACATTATGGCTCACGTAATGGAAAAGTTTCAGCCTATAAGTATTGGCATGGTTCGAGCAGACATACGGCAAAAATTAAATACATGCCATAAATCGAAACAAAGAAACGGAATGTAAAATAAATATTTTATATTTTATATGTGTGAGATTTTATTTTTTTTTTTTTGCAGTTTTATGAAAATCAAGGTAGGTCAATTTTTATTTGTAATTAAAGTGTTATCATTTTCATCAACTGTTAATACTATGCAAATATCCACTTGCCACCATGGCATTTTATATTTAATAATCTGAGAGGTATAATATTCAAAAATTACTAAATCGGTCGAGAGGGGAAAAAACACATTTAATAGAATTCAGTGAAATTTTTTTTTTATTAAACTAAATTTTATTTCGAATGCTATACTTTTCTGCATTAATTATTCTTGGAAAGACTTGATTTACTTCTGAAGTGAATCCTTTCTGATAATATCATACAGGTGTTAAAATCGATTATTTAAAAAGTGAACCTATTCTCTTATGAAGATTTTTTGTTTATATTCAAGTGACTTTTTTCACATTATTTGATATGTTACGCAAGAAGAATGTTTATAGTAAATTTTACTTTTCTTATAAAAAGTATTTATAACAAATTCAGCTTTTTTAATAACCTTGGTGTTAACTTCAGTTTTATTATAGAAAAAAAACCTTGATATTAAGTTGAACTGATATCTAAAAAATTGTGTAAAAGTTTTATGCATTCAAATATATTTATTTTTTATAAATATGTTTACAATTTAAGAGTGCAGAAATTCTGTAACTTTCGATTAGATTTTAATTCATGTGTGATAATGCTATACTGAAATTTGTTAAGCTGTGGAATGTGTAGATAAATTACATTTCGTAGGATATACGATATAGGCATCTTGCAAAATATATGTATGTATATATTAAAGAAAATTATTCCCAATAAAAGTTATGCATTGAATTCAAGAGAGGATATTGAAATATCATCTCGCAAGAATTTTGCTTATAAATGTCACCTAGGTCGATAAAAGAGTCAGCAGAAGAACCTGCAAAAAAACTTAACTGTATACACAGGTTTTTTACCTGCAGGTATTTTGAATAAAAGCATGCAGGTAAGACGCAGGGTTTTTTTTTTTTTTTCCATCTGAAAAGTCAGCGAAAAGGCTTCAGGAAAATTGCAGGTATTTCGGACAAAAATATGCAGGCAGGATGCAGGTTTTTTAGTCAGCAAAACACCTTCAGGAAAATTGCAGGTTTTTTTGTCCGAAATACCTGCAGTTTTCCTGAAGGTTTTTTGCTGACTTTTTTACTTTGGCATGTATTACTGCCTTTATTTCACCTTTTAGAGCCAAATATTACGAGAAGAGCGAAAAAATAATTCTAACCTTGCTAGGCCACGAATGTTATATTTAAACTCCGTTATATTTAAGATTCAAGTATTTCTACGTGATATTTCAAGTTCTTGAAAAGGTGGTTTGCGTATCATTTTGAAATGCAGTGTACCTACTTTCAAATTCTTTAATCATTTGTGAATAAACGTACTCGAAAGAAAAGGAAGTTGAAATAAAGTTTTTTGTCTAGCAATAGATGGCAGCACAAACTATTTGTAAACTGATAACAGATGAAGGATTTTTCCCCGTTGTTTGTACCACAGTATCTGATTTTAAGATGATTTTAAAACGGTATTAGGAAATTTTTTAGGATGAAAAAGTGATTGAAAGCCTTTATAGCAGTCTGCCAATCCTATGTGGAGTTCTGAAACTGCAGTTTTAACGAGGTGTTAACTCTCCGTAAAATAAAATTTCGTGTTTTCACGTACGAAATATTTCCCAATATCATCTACGAGGAGAAACGAAAGCAATGCTATTTTACAGATGTTCTTTAATGTAATTAATAATCAGGGACTGGTGGTCAGGACCGAATTTGCACGTTTTTATGTTCTAGGCCAGGGGTTCCCAACCTTTTTTCCGCGATTATTCTTTTTGTTTTCGCGTACCCCCTACTGTCATAACCACCCCACCCCCCAACTATCCGTCTATGCGAAGAAGTTTTTATCAACAATATTAAAGTTAGCTTAAGAGTGAAATGACTCGAATTAATAGCATTTGCAGAACTTATTTTTTATTTTACATTTTGTCCCATTGTTACAATAGTATTAGTTCAGCGCCAAAGTAAATGAAACCAGTTTTGTAATTATTTCTTTTTAACTTATAAGGATAGCTAAAAATTACTCTTCGTAATAATCAACTATTCAAATGGTATAATTATTAAATAGCAAGTATTCTTTAACTTTTTAACCCCTTATGTTTTATTGTTTCCACGATTAACAACTTCGAAGTTGCGTACCCCCAAATAGTCCTTCGCGTACCCCTAGTGGTACGCGTACCACAGGTTGGGAACCTCTGTTCTAGGCCAAAGCACAAAATTCTGCACCCTCCCCCCCTTCTAACGAAAACTATTATCTATATTTTAAGCAATTACGTAATAAATTTTTATTTTTAAAACATATGAACACTTTAATCGCAATGACATAAAGACTAAAAAATAGAAAGAAAAAAAAACAACTTATACTTTTTAGTGGTCTAATAAAAGTGCGTTTTAAAAAAAAACTATTTCTATTAAATTTACATCCCGATTAACTTTAGTCACAACACGCAATTTCCGTTTGTGCACTTGCCAATGTTTGTGATATGGAGACAAAACAGTTCACTGCTTAATATTACTAGGTTTTATAGAGATTTAATCACTATTCATCCTTAGCATTTAAAATATATCTACTTCAAACCAAACATTCAGATGTAAATAGCTTAGTTATTCTGAAAAATATGTGCCAGCTTTTACATAACTATTTTCCAATATATTAAACTACTTTGAAATTCCGATGAGAGATGTATTTGAATTTTGAATCAAGATTTTCCTTATTCACCCGAGTTCTTTCTCGAAAACCAAATCTTTCGATGAAATATCCCCAAGGCATTAGAGAGTAAATATTTCAAAGTCCTTCTGTTACAGAAGATATTTCGTATTATGAAAACTGCTAGCTTGATTATGGGAAAAATTGATTTAAAGCTGAACTTGAATTATTTTCAGTTTCGAGTAATTTTCGGCTCTTATTTATTTCTCTGTTGCTGGGAAACTACTGTGTTTTTCGTATCTTACGCATTGGAGAAAAAGGCATTAACAAATTTATGCAGATTTAAACTAATAAATTTTTTAAAAGAATTAAAAAATGTACTCCTTCATGAAGTCTGTATAATAAAACACCAGAAAATCAAAGGGAATGTATTTCAATCATAAGGGTCAATTTTTCAGATCTCGCTCCAATTTGAAGGCGTGTAACCCCTTATCTGGTGTGTTTTCTCGACTATCTAATTAGATGACACCTTCTATTTTGAGAATGCGTTGTCATTTTAATTCAATTGAGAACCTAAAGGACAGTTAAAATGTATATGGATTCTACATAATTTTTGTGTCGAATTATAACGCCTGTGATCGATTTCGTTTTAGTTTTTAAATTTAAATTTGTGATAATTCGATTACATGTACGGCCTGCGGGCAAACCGGTTAAGAGGTTAATGAAAATGAACCCTTTGCACTCTTATATCGAGTCAAACTCACCATTCTAAATGATGTATCTTTTACAGATCCTTGTTGGATAGGGCTTATTATAAAAACCATATATTAGCAAAAACACACAGATTAATTTTTTAACCCTTTTACAGCGGGTGTGGTTTATAATCCACATGTAAGAAAGTAACCGCAGTTAAAGGGTTGGGAATTGAAAGAAATTAATAATATTTTTAAGCTTCCGAAAGCGCTAATTTAATCCTTACACGTGTATAATCATGCATCTTATTATCATTCGTAGTGGAAAGGTTTAAATAACACGCTGAAACACTCATCAAGAAGTAACGCATTTCAGTTTGATTGATTGAGAACTTAGATTAACATCCCATTTGAAGCTAATCGATCGTTAAAAACGCCAGCCTCGACAGTTTTTCTTTTAGAGAAGAATATATACTAGGTTTATTTTTCTCTAGATCTCTGTAAAACGTAAATCGAATATTGCTATATTTAAAGTTTTTAAATTAGTTGTATTGCGAAGTGCAAAAAATAACTGAAACCAGCGGGAGTGTTCTCCCCTAAACTTTCTCGTATACTTCCCCAAAAAGGTGCCGTTTCTCCTTCCCCCGCGTGGCTAAAAAAATTCGAACCTATTGTTATCCAGAATCCAATGACTATCAGAAGGTTTTTCATTATAGTGATTGAAAAATATCTAGATAAAAAATCCAATTCAAAGAGATGCGTACCGATTAAAACGCATCTATCGCACACTGCTAGGTTTCACTCTCGCCGTCTCAAGGACAAACTGACGTAATTCTCCCCTTTCGCGTGCACCGAAGATTGCTTCCAATACGCATGCGCGTGGAGATAGCGGATTTGTTTCAATAGTAAATTATACAGACCAACAAACAGTCAACCCTTTGACGGATTTGGCCCAAAATTGTATACGGACCTACATTCATGGCGATAAAACTGTGTACCAAATTTTATCCATCTAGCTATTCAAGTTTTTGAGTTATAGTGCTCACATGACTTCGGACATACAGACAGACAGACTTCCCTTTGACGGATTTTGTCCAAAATTTGATAGAAACCTACAAATTATGTTTAAAGACCACATACCAAATTTCATCCCCGTAGCTCTAATAGTTTTCGAGTTATCGTGTTCACAGACAGACATAATTCCAAAATTGTGTTTTTCGGACTCGGGGAGGTCTAAAACGTGGAGATTCGTCAAAATCTCGAGTTTGAATTTTTTGACGATTACAATACTTTCTCTTTGTATACTTCGTATACGAGAAAGTAAAAACGAGCATTGTTCTTATTGTTATTTAATACAAAAATAAATTAAAAAACCAACTGGGGGTGCTTTGTACCGCAAATTTTCATGGTGAAAAGAAACCCTCTTTTTCGTTGCAAGTTACCCCACATCAGAAAAAAATTAATTGTAACTTAATTTTTTAAAAATTGGCATTCAAAGCAACAAAATGAAAGCTAGGTTTCTTTCGCATTTAAATACACTTGCCTTCAGAAATGTTATACTTTCTTAAACACAGGCAGATTTTTTAACAAAAAAAACTTTTCGTTGGAAAACTAGTTCAATGTTTTTTTTCTGTGTCTTTCTGTATGATTGTTACATAGGTTTAAGGAATTAAATAACTCTAATCAGTGTCGCCAACAAACGAGGAAATTAATCGACAGGTCTCTATATACAGAGTTCCCCTTTTCATTACCCATAACTTCTAAATGGTGACAAGCAACCTATAAGTTGCTGTGTATAGTACAAAAGGACTATGCGCTACTCGATGAGACAACTTACAACCCATCTATCGACAAATTTTGAATTTTCGGCCCTATCTCAGCATTACAAGATGGGGAAAGGTCAATGACAAGTGTAGAGCATTTGGTACAAAGAACACTTGTACACATTAATACAGAAATGAACCTTTAAGTGCACATTTGTTTGTTCTCGATTTCCAAACTGTGACGTCTCAAAAGGTTAAAACGAGAGAAAACAATTAGATTATCACAATATACCTTTATTTTCTTGTTAAAGTGCTCTCCGTCATCTATGTACAGATTTGAGTCCTTGTTTATAATTCATTTTGACGTTTCAGGTTGGTTATTTTTCACAAAGTCAATAAAACCCTGCTGCTTCATTATTTCCACAAGGAAATGTATAATGGGGTTATTTTGCCCGAAAATAGCATTTTCTCCTTTTATTCATTCAAAATTTCCTGAAGAAATGCGGAGTAAACAATTCGTCGCATTTACGTTTTTATTTTTTAGCGATTTATTCACTCAAGGTATCTTTTGTATTAAATCATCAGCGTATTTGTGACTTGAGCTTTTTTCCTTCTTGTCTTTTCAGTGGGCCTCATTCCAAAATTTAAAAAGAGCGTCTAATACAATTCATCAAGTAATGCTCTTATATCAGATTATTCTAGTACACCTAATAATTCACGTTAAAGTTAGAGAGGCAGTACTGAGATATAGTGGAATATCTTTCTAAAAATTTATATTAGTGACAACTTATCTCTATGAGTCTAACTACTGGCCTTGCGGTTGCGAGTATTTTCTTAAACATTTCAGACGTTCTGTATAAGGCAAGTATTTCTCGCGTCCTTTCAAAATGCGTTTTTTACAATTAAGACTCTACAACCCTAACCCAAAGGGTGGGTTATTTTTGTAGACCACAGGTATTTTTGAACAAGACTAACTCGTATGTTAATGTCGCACCGCCTCATGCCAGAGTGGGCGGTCAACAGGTCGGTCTGAGGCGGTTGGCTTTGAACTACAGGGGAGGTGCAAGTTCTAGTATTGCGAGTAATAGGCGTGAGGGGGCGTTCAATTATCCTGCAACCACAGCCCATTCCAGTGCTTTAATGTGAGAGTTATAGTAGGAGTGGTTGATGGGGAAAATGACCACGACCAGGTTGGGAGAGTTCCAGTTCATGTCGTTTCCTCCTAAAGAGGCCGTTTTTAAAGGAGATACAGAAAAAGTAGCCTAAGTTAAGAATTAAGCGATAAGATAAGCATTAAAATCCTTAACCCCCATTGGCCTTGACAATTCTTATCCATCCTCCATGATTGAAAACTGCGGATAGGAAACATTGCTGAATCATAGAGGAAAATCCCACTACACCACTGAATCAGTTCAGGTCACCTGCCATTCTTCTCTTGAGAATAGAAACAGAAAACCTAATTTTTTATTACGGTTATTTTTTTTGTCCAGTTTATTTTTTTAAATCCCAATAACGGTCAAACAAAAAAAACCATATCGGAAAGAGAGGCAGCTCGATTTAGCAGTTCGATTACACTTCAAATTTACCAAAGTTATGAAGCTTTGAATTTCATCTTTAGGCCAATCAGGCAACCCCTTCCTTCAAGACTGATCTATTAATTCAGTTGACTGAAAAGTCTTTAAGACAGATGAATATTGGCCAAATGGATTGATTTCCTTTAAAAAAATATTAATAAAAATTGATAAAACGCGACGTTCGTTTTTTTAATAAAAAAAACCAACGAAAACCAGAATTGCTTCTCAAAACCGATTTATACAGAGTGAAAAAAAAATTTTCGCATAATAACCACCATCCTAAATGGGTCACCCACGGTCCACTCAATCATCTCTAGAGAGACTTGGCCCTCCACCCTACATTGTCATATCTCCCTGTCTCTGTATCTATGTGAGTTCTTTCTATTCAGAACGCTTGGGTTCTTAAAGTTTGTGAACCAGGTACTTGACGGATCCCACCGTCGTTTGCAACAGACCTATTCATAGTCACCAAGCGTCCGTTTCAAGAACAAAATCAGTGGACTAGTCGTAGTTTCACCAGTGTGCTTGCGAAACTTGGGTTACAAATAGGAGAAAATCTGACTGTTTAAAAATTAAATGTCATTTCACTGACTGGAAAAAATTCATTGTTTCACTGTGTATATCCCGATTGTAAACAAGAAATAGTAAACCTCTTTATCCTGCCCACTATATCAACCTGAAAATTAAAGTTTTGTCAGTTTTGTTTTAATTCTTGTTTCATTTATATTATGGTTACCAAACATTAGTAATATATCTTCTTTTGCATTCTGACTTCTTAATATGTTTTTTTTCTCATTTCCTCACATCTCGTTTAACTGAGAGTTATGAAAGGTCAGAAGGTTTGTTGGCTAGAAATGAATTTATTTTCTTCCTCAGAGCAGGACTATTTTATTCTTCCATGTATGTTATATTATTAGGCGTGAAAGTGTTTTAAACAGTTCATCTACTCGAGCTTTTCGATTAAGCTCTTCAGTGTTTTCCATCATTTCACACTGCAGAGATGGAATGGGATTGCACTGACAGGTGGGGCCGAATTTGCGCATGGGGTACGATCTCCCCGACGGGGGGCAGGAATGTGAAGTGGTCTCAGAATTGCTTAGATTGTATTTATAATTACCCTCTACTCTGTAGTTAGAATACCTTAAAAAATTTTCCCCGCGGTTGACAAATTTTCTCCGACGAGAGGCACCTTCCAGCAGTGAACCACCTCCCCCCCTCTGTAACGCCCCTCTTCATGTGTATGATGCTGAACAAGTGAATCAGGTCGCTTCCGAGCCAACTTCCACGATAACTGATAAGTATAGCGCATGCTCCGTCATCGCCGGACTACTAGACATTACTGGTGGATTTTTCGATTTTTTGGCTTCTTCTTGTTTGGAGCTTGTTATCGTGGTTTATATCTTTCGAAACTGACATTTATATGTCCTAGAGTTGTTCGTGGGGTCAACAAGACAGGGTCCAAAAGGACTGTCCCCATAAACGGGACTGATGGTCATTAGCTCGTTGTGTAGACAGCTTTAGAATTCCGTACTGTACTTGTCCTACCTCTAAGACCCCAGAGCTCTGGCCCCCCCACGTCGTCCGGTTCAACCAAAAGGGATTTCAACCAAAAAATTATGGTAACCCTACCTATTCAGAAAATGGCGAACCGGTTCAGGTCGTTCACTTTGATGATCCGTTCGTTTCAGCCTCTTCGTTCTCGAACCTTGAACTTCTGATTCATTTCTACGCTGAGCATTCCTGTGTTTGTGTCGAACCGGGGTTGGAGTACCAATCTGGACTCCTAACATTATTTTATTAAATCTTGCAGGGCAGGAAATAATGTCAGTAAAAATCAGACGTTTAGCAATCCAAATTTTTATCAAAAGATTGCGACTCATCCCTTTTCTCCTTTGATCCATACTAATGATGAATCTAATTTACAGCTCGTTGAAAAAGATGCAGAATCCCTTAGAGTCACATTTCATAATCTTAATTGCATTCCAGACCATGTAATAACCCTCCCAGTTCTTCCACACTCCAACCCAAACTTGTGTGAAATTTTTCTTCAAGACTTTCGTTTTCAAAGCAAAGAAATCCCAGTTTCAATAATCACTACTAGCTTCACTGAATGCATCCAAAGCTTTTTCCCAAATCATTTCATTATTGCTACTGATGGTTCGAAATCACACTGTTACACGTCAATTGCTGGTCTATCTAATATTCAACAATTCTCTTATCGTATTCATCCCCTAAATTCCGTTTTCACAGCGGAAGTCTTGGCGATTTACCAAGCATTGGATGAATTAACAGTTCCTGAAAAGGATATTTTAATCCTATCAGACAGTTATTCAGCACTATCTTCACTTAAAAACATAACCTTTCACTCTCCCAAGGTCATTCAACGTCTGGCTTCAAAAATTCATGTCAGAAAAAGTATGAATCAAAATATTTCCCTCTTATGGGTTCCTGGTCATTCCGGGATCTTTTGGAATGAAAAGGCAGACTCTCTTGCAAAGCAAGTTACTGATTCCACGTCGTTTATAGAATGGATCGCCTCAGAGGACATTATTTCGAACTTAAGAAAACAGTCAATCCAAATAACGCATGACAACTACCGTAGAAGCAAATACCAAGCAATGATTGGAAATGTTCCGGACATTATAACCATCTCTAAATGGACTAAAAACAGAGTGCAGGACAGACTAATTGCACGCATAATTAGTAAAACTATCATAACCCCAGGTCTGCTTCATAGATTCACCCCGGCGCTTTGTGCATTGTCTGTAATGAAAATAATGATAATTCTCACATCCTTTTAAAGTGCAAAAAATATGCATCTTTCAGAGTTATTCTCTGGAACAAATTGAACATCGTTGAACCTAACATTCCTTTGATGTCCTTCTATCTCATGTCTTTACCAACAAGAAGAATCTGACCATCTTCATTCAAGCCCTCAAGTATTTTGATATTTCTTAGCCGCATCCTTTTGGCATCGTGTGTTGCGTTTTCTCTGTGGCTCTTGTGTTTTTTTTCGCCGTCCAAGACCGTCAATTTCGGACTTTATCTGCATGGACAGTTTGACGCAGTACTTTTTATGGACTGATCTAATCATCATTATGGAGTCATTTTTTTGGAACGAACTATTCTGTGACTAGTTTGGAACTAGGGGATTACAGCCTTTGTTGCTTCAAATCCCATAACTCCTATCATTCAAGTTCAAGAAACTAGCTTTTGTCGTCTTTGATTCTTCTAGCTTGCTTCTAGGTCTGAGAAAACAGAATGCAGCATGAATTATGACAGATGTATTTCTTGCAACGCTACTCGTGCAAAATCGCAGGAGTTGAAATATTTTTGCTTCCCAAAAGACGAAGAAAGGTATGAACGAATTTTACTCATTTTTCAAGCTTTGGCTTAATGTATTGTCAATAAATTTCTTTAATGCTCGCATTATCTTTTATAGATCCGCATAAACCCAGCATAACAGAATGGCAAGTCACACTGTCTGCTTTCCTTCTTCTGGTACCTGAATTGTTTGAAAAAATGAAATTTGTCCTCCTCAGCCGCTTCAACCAAGATGCTTAGAAAACTATTTTTCTCAGGTATGTTGTTCATTGCTTGAAATTAATTTATTTAATTATAAAATTTGAGTTTGGTAAAAGAAAACTGAGTAAATTAATAAATTGCTTTTATTTTCTTGAACTTATTTAACACAACTTTTTCATCATTTCTTTAGGTATTCTTTAAAAAATTCAATGTCAAATTTCAAATTATTTGATTATAAACACGAATTTGGAAGGTTCAATTTATCCTAAAATTTAACAATATTTTTAACATTTAAGAAATCTTTTAAGGCTGTCTTAAATGAAAAATAAGTAAATTGTGTCAAATAATTTGCTGATTACTATAAAAAAATACATAGAAACTTAAAAATGTTTACTAATTCCATATGTTTAATTGATATTTTCTCTTTAGGTGAGGCGAATGACCATCCTTCTCCAGTGGACTTCCTGCACAGGACACGGATGTTATTAGCTGAATTGATGTTTGCTATGTGTGGAAATGCCCACTATGAGCCAGATGATGACATCATTCTTGAATCCACCCAAATCATCCCGCAGACAGATGAAGATTGCGTTGTTACTGATGAACCATCATGGATTGCCCAGAAGCACATGAAAATTGGGATGATTTGGAGCTCAACAGTGCCACTTATGTGGCAGGCTACATTTCAAAAAAATCTCTTCAGAAAATCTACTGTGAACTCTGCAAATCAAATATATGCCAGCAACGCAGCAACTGCCACTAATATTTTTTTGTCATTTAAAGAGTTTGCTAACTCAAAAACCGGATTACAATATCCTTCGCAACTCTTTGTAAATTGTATTTGTAAATCCGGTGAAATTTTTAACTATATTTTTTCAAACACAAGTCATCAAAAGGGAATTTTGAAAAGATTAATAGCAAATTTGAGGGAAATTGAAAATTCTTTTTTGACTTGCAGTGAACATTCAACTGAACTTTGGGAATTGATAATAAATTCATATGCCAGAACAATGCTGTACAACAAATTAAAAATTATTTCCAAAAAACAAAGTAATTAAAAAAAATGCAATAAAATCTAAAAATATATATAGCCATCATTTATGTATATTTCATTTTATATTTTCTTTAGTTCAATGTATTTTATATATATTTTAATTGTAGTCAAATATAAATGATAAATGGCAATTTCATTTCATTATTAAGATACACAATTACTGATAAATTGATTTTCGATGTATTAGTAAAATGCTTTAAATTTTGCTACATCCTATTTAATTTTGATTGTGCTTCCATAATTGATCTTTATCAAACTTGTTATGAAGAAATTGCCCTCTTAAAGAATTTGAACTGTATGAAAGAATATTAAAACTGTATTTTTCTATAAGTATGTTATGATGGTTCTATACATCCTACTTAATTTTGATTGTGCTTCCATAATTGATCTTGATCAAACTTGTTATGAAGGAATTATCCTCTTAAAGAATTTGAACTGTATGAAAGAATATTAAAACTGTATTTTTCTATAAGTATGTTATGATGGTTCTATACATCCTTTTTAATTTTGATTGTGTTTCCATAATTGAATCAAACTTGTTATGAAAGACTTACCCTTTTAAAGAATTTGAACTGTATCAAACATTTTGCAGCGTATACATCATTGTTCAATGTATTGATTATAAATTGTTATATGGTAACATTTTACTTGTAGTTTGTAAAATTTTTCTATAAGTATATCATAATGGTTCTATAGAAGTAGTCATTGGTTTATTTTAATCGTAAATTTGGCACACACATCACAGTTGCTTTTTATCCGCTATGACTCAATGAAACTGGAACTGAGTGTGAGGCTAGACATTAAATAAGAATGCAGCAGAGAACTGAGAGTTCGCTGAGAATGCTGAGTCTTCAGGTTGTTCGCACATTTTTGATGGCCTTTTTTTCACAACTTTTTGTTGTTTTAAATATTCAGTTGGATAATACTTATACTTAACAATCTTTCTACGTCATAATTGTCAAGACAATAATGCTTTTTGTAGTATTGAAAGAGGTATTTTATCTCCTCTTCGACAGCTTTCCAATGTCTACAAAGGGCTGCTTGCTTTGTCTTGATGCAGTTCTACTGATTGATGGCATTGTAGCACTATCTTTGCTTTTAATTTTCCATTATATGAAAAACCTACCACAATCAAAAATCACTTAGAAAAACTTCTTTAGATTCTTTGAACAATGTTTTAATGTATTTTTTCTCCTCTTGATGATAAAAATTGACCTTTTTTTTCTTGCATTCATTTAAATAGACCTGTATTTTATCTATTGCTAAAATGTTTTTTTTCTCATTTTTCTCCTGATAATTTCTTTTCAAAAAGAATTCTACAGCCTATTCTGGGTTCAGCGATACAACATGGAGAAAGAAGATGAGCATTTTATTTTTATAATTTAAATCAGTGTTAATAATTTTGTTTACAGGTGACACTGAGCATTGTAATGATTTTTCAATATACCTTTGACTTGGAGAATTTTGTTTTAACATTAAATATCTCCCCTTAGTAGTATTTGATGACCTGCGTTTTTTGCTTTGATACATATTAGGAACAATTTTTCCACTTGAAGCCAGACTTGGACAATTTTTTTCCTTTCGTATTAAGAATATTGCCTATTGTGTTATTATATGTAAAAAAAAACCATGGCTTTCACAACGTGTTTGAATAACTGAGCAAGAAGAATTCTCTGCAGAAAGATTGAAAACATAGCCTTCCATTCATTACTTCTTCATAAGTGCCATTTTGCATGTAAAAAATTTTTTGGTAGCATATGATAATTTATACTTCCAAAAATGTAACTGATGTGACCATTTTTTCCTATATCAAAATGAAATAGCCAAAAAAATTTGCAAACACACTCTGTAGTAAAGCTGTCAACTTCTGAGCAAAAGGAACAATATTGACAGATTATAGAACTAAGAAGGATAATGATATGAATGTGTTTATGTTTTAGATGTTTTGTTAAGATGGCTCTTTGCAAGACGTCTTTTTATAAGTACCAGAAATCCTGTAAAAAGTTGTTTATACGTAAAAAAATTATTAAAAGTTCAATAATAGATTTCTTCATCTCGTATTGTAATTTTTTTTCAAATTGAATGTTTTTTTTATGCTTAGCATTTAATTTTTGTATATTGTATAGAAAAGTTGCATATTCTACAGCTATGTAAATATTCCTTACTTGACTTGCACCAATTTCGATGCACAAAACTCATTCTACAATTCAGTAATGCACTTATTGCCAAATTAGTTGTAATGCAATTGCTATTTTTCAGTTATCCTTTTTAGTGTGAATTACATATTTCTTTTTTTTAAAAATGTGTTTTGTCATGATTTTCATTTACTTATGTAAATATTCTATGTTTTCTTCTGATTTCTGTTTGTTGCTT
>BGPR01015794.1:10909-30572 GCA_013235015.1 Araneus ventricosus | reverse complement strand
AACAAACATAGTGCCGAAAATATTTTACTGCAACCATCTTTAAAATTCGGAAAGTATGAATCCAGCTCGATTTTGTAACCCCATGAGAAGATTATAATATACAGAGTAAAGCATCGTTTATACGTCATTCAAGGAGCTGACGAAAAACGACGTATAAATGGAAAAACATATAATCGAAGCTTTAATAAACACGTTTGATTATTACAAATTTAACGCTACTGATACAAATTTATTTAGAAGTAATATTTTTAAAAAGTTTTTAAATAGTGCTAGTATATTAGTAGATAGTATAGAAAACAATAACTAAATTTTAAATTTACCATTTATTATAAAAGAAAAATCATAATTTTATCGCATATCTTGAGTACTAATTGCACATTTCTTATTTTACTTATTTTATACGATTTATGTGCATGCAAACAGCCGTTTGATACAAAAATCTTAATTAAGAAAATCTTTAATGAAAAAATTTAAAACAATAGTATCGGAGGCAGAAAATTTGCGAATTTTAGAAAAAGGGGGAAACGACGTATAACTGAAGCTTTGCGTCATATAAACGAAGTATTTTATCATTGCAATGGTTACGAATGAATCGGGACTGTGATGAAAAAGGTGCTTTACTGTATTTAGGTCTAATTTTTCCATGCATTTCTATTTACTTACTCTTCTTATATTCTCTTGACAGAACAACTGAAGTTGCACGATGCAGTTAGCCGCTTACGCCTCAGAAGTGTACGGAGGCTATTGCAAGATGGGAATGCATATGTCAACGCCCGGGACGCTTCAGGGAATACTCCGTTACATGTAGCAGTTGGACTATCACCAGACAGTGAAGAATTGCAACTTGAGACAGTAAAAGTCCTTTTGGACAATGGAGCAAGTTTGTTACTGCAAAACAATGACGGAAATCCTCCATTGCATCACGCCATTGTAAACTATCAAGGGCAGCTAAAAGTTATTCAACATCTCTTTAGACAATGCAGCAGAGTGCCATATATGAATGGACACCAGCAGACTCCATTACAACTAGTAAATTTTAACAAGAAGTTTCGACCGCTTGTAAAAGAGCTGCTTAAAAGAGGTACCAAGTTTTATATCATAAAGGGGCTTTTCCCACTACTTAAGGCAGTGAAAAGTCCAAATTGCAGCTCCAAAATTGTAGAGATGATGCTGGAAAATGGCGCAAAGCCATTTATTCGCATCTTACTAGAAGCGGTGCAAAATCCTACATGCAGAACAAAAACAGTTCAATTGCTCCTAAAACATTTCAGAAATGTAAATGGAGCTAATGCTGATGGTTATACTCCATTACATTTTGCCGTAAGTAATGTTAAATGCACATCCAAAATTGTCAAGCTGCTTGTTCGCGCAGGAGCTGACGTAAATGCGACCACAAAGTTACATTCTTTGACGCCACTTCATCTGGCAATAAAAAACAAAAATTGCCAGGTTAAAGTGGTAAAATACTTACTAAATCGAGGCGCCAACCCAAATGCGCTATCAAAGGGAGGCTACACGCCGCTGATGTATGCTGCGAAGAAGCATGCAACAGTTGGGGTGGTTAATATACTAGTGGAAAAGGGCGCTGATAGGTATATAGAAAGGAATCAGTACGACTCAGCGATGCTTTACGCAGCGAGAAACCCCCGCTGTGAATTCGCGGTATTTTATAGGTTTGCAGATCTGAGAGACATGGACATTTTGGGGCTGACTGAATAGAATAGATGAATATTGAATATATGGAGCCGATCCTAACACCTCATGGATACCCTTTGAATAGAGTGTTATAGCCTACAACTCGTAGTAACCAAAAGATAAAAACACCAAAACGTGTCTGACATTCGTGTCATCCAAATAAATGTACTGGAAGCCATTTTAACCCATTAACGCCCAAATTAATTTAAAGGATAGATTTCAATAAATTCCTATTAAATTTTGTTTAAAACATGAAGATTAAGTTAAAAGTGAACTAAAATTAAATTCCGAGGAAAAAATTGGTGGATCTTTTTATTTTTTTAGAAAAAATATAAAAAATCATTTTTTTAAACTTTTTTCTTACATAATTATAAAAGATTTTTAAAATATAGTAAAACATCAAAAAATTTTAATTCCTTTTAAATTCCTCGCAATATCTCAAATATAAATCAAAGGAAAAATTTTAAAAAATCAAAATGACGTTATTTTGCCTTCAAAATCTGGCTAACTAGTAGTAGTTTGTTGAAAACTGTCTAGAAGTTTGAGGATACCTATTGAATTCACAGAAAAAGCAAAAAAGAAACAATGGAATGCATTCGATTTAGCCTCGGAAGTGAAATGTAATTGTGGTATAAATCGGAAGCTGGGCGTTAACGGGTTAAAACAATCCTCATTTAAATTGGGACACCGTTTCTTTTCTTATGGAGGTTTTAAAACATTCCGGTCGTTGATTCAAAGCAGCCCAGATCTAACGATAGAGATACTAGAAACTTAAAGATTTCCGTTGATGTTTTTCAAAAGCTGTTGTGGATGGGATAGACGTCCATTTCAAAAGTACAAATGACCAAACTGCATTGGGCATTGCTCTAGAGCAGGTCGCACATAACATTCATTTTATTGAGCTATTACAGGCCCATAGAGCCTGGTGCAATACTGATGTACACGACTTTTCATTGCCTTGTATAGTGAAAAGTGGCCATTAATTATATTTTAGCAAATTCAAGGGTCCTAAAAATTACAATTAAGTATGGTATACTACAAATATATAGAAATAATGGTGCAAAATTTTCACCCTCCACACTCCAGGTGAATATAAGACTAAATGCATATTTGAAATATGCATGACTTACCGCATAGAGATAAATTATTTTTCATTAAATTTGCAATGAATCTACATGATTGCAAAAGCTGTACCAAAAAGACCTTTAACTAAGAGAGAGCCGCTGAAGTTGGACCCGCGTCTAGATTGGACCGGTATCATAACTTCAATTCTATTAAATATTTGTGTTGTAAAACAGGCAAATTATGTTGTATCGATGTAAATGTGCTGCATTAAACTATTTTTAAGATAAAGCTCTAAGTGTTTAAAGATAGAAAAGAAGTATTTAGTTTTAGGTATCATCAATTAATTATTTCAACGAAAGACAAAAAGCTCTTACGCTGTTTTAAAATAAATAGGAAAATATATTATTATATTTTCCTATAGGAAATCTCTTTAGCTACCATTTGCTATAATAATTTTATTAAAATACTTTAAAAATACGGCCAGACGTTACCTAGATTGGATCAAAAACAGTTGTCTAAATTGGGTGTTTAAATCAAAGTCATTATTAGCTTGGATACAGCTCAGAAAGCAGTTATTACCATTTGAAGTCCTACTAAATTGGAACTGGAACGAGCCGAAGCAAAAAAAAAACCAAAAAACACTAAAATGTTCGATCCAAAAGAGCAAAAATAAGGATATGTAAATTATGACTTTAAGATAATGAGTGAGTAGTGCTTTTATACTGTTTATAAGTAATAGGATCTCCCCCCCCCAAGAGCATCTTAACCTTGAATTTCACAAGATTCCTTCGATTTCGGCGCTGAAATTAGTAATAAGTTCATAAAATATTTCTAGATATCTAAAAAATTTGCAAATCGTATTGGTGTAAATATATGACTCATATTTTAATATGTTAAATGGTATCGGTACAATTTTGGCTATCCTTTAAAATTCTGTAGTCACACTACAGACCCTTTGGCCTGGAGTGTGACTTCAGAATTTTGCCGTGTGACCATGGCGAATATATTTATTACCTGAATAATATAACAATATACAGTAAAATTTTTAATTAAAGTTTCATACCCTGTGCGTAATATTAAAAATTTCTAACAATGCATAATTAGTAACGAAGTTCACGAAAAGATCGTTTCAATCAAATGCAGACAAAGTTCAGTTTGAAGGCCAGATATTTTGTCTTAAATTTAACTAAAAACACGATTTTAAAGGTTTTAAATGTTCGGAAGACACGTTTCGGAAATATCACGGTCACTGCATGAACAGACAGAAAATCATCAAGACGGATTTGATCTGGAATTTGATATAAATCTTCAATTCTGGTGATAAAATCATTCATTCGTCTAGTTAGTTGCAGTTTTTACTTATCATGTTCACATGTACCCGGGAAAGCAGACACACAGACTTCCCGTTGGCGGATTTCGTCCAATATTGCAGATCTAAAATATTGGTGTAAATACAGGGTGTCTAAAAATGTATACACAGTTTAAATGATTATAACTTCGGTTTTTATTTACATATAATTAATATTTAAATTGCAAAAGATTCTACATAAAATGTATAACTTTTGCTTCTACCTCAGATGTTCAAAATTATTACCGTTCTGGTCAATACACTGCTGTTAATGGTGGGCTATTGATTCACAAACTTTAACAAATATTTCATTTCGTATTGCGGCGCATTCTTGCTCAATTGCAGCTCTAAATTCCTGTTAACATTTTTCCAAGTACCATTCGCAAAATTGTTTTCTTTGGTCTAGATCATCTTCATTGATAGCATACACCATTGTTGAAATGTAACTTTTCCATTGACATCTTAAAATGCGCTGGACACTTGATTTGCTGATGGCAATTTCACGGCTTGTTTTGGATGTTTGGCGATAACTTTCCAGTACTCTTTCTTGGCTGGTGAACCTCGTTGACGTTCTCTTGGTCTTCCGGATCGTTGTCTATGAACATCCTCAACAGTTCCATTCCTTTCAAACTTATCTTTAATCCGATTAATTGTAAGCAGCATTGGCGGATCTTCCTGAAACTTCCTGCGATATTGTTTTTGTACTTCTGCTAAATTTTCATCCTTCCAATAGCATTTTAAAATAAATTTTATTTTTTCAAAAGTTAATCTTGGTCCACTCATTATTTCCAGTTAATTTCACCCTCAAAATAAAGAAAAATCGTCATGACTCGGTAAACAGTGCATACATTTTTTTGAGACACCCTATATTGCCTAACAAATCTCACTCGTCTGGTTTTTCGATTTTTCTGAGTCATCGTGTTCACAGTCAGATAGTAATAATTCCAAAAGAACTAAAGCGTTGTGTTTCATCAAAATCTCAAGGTCGAATTTTTTTGGGATTTTCGTATTTTTTCCTTTTATGCTTCGTATAACAAGAAATAAAAACGAACGACAACAAAGCTCGTCAAACAAAGAGGATGAATATGGATTTCTTTTCGATTGCTCTCAAATAAACTATGAAAAATTTGCTCATTATTTCTATACATTATTTAATACTGGTTTACTTTCTTTTGTTCCTATTTTAATTATTTTTACAGGGGTTTTACCTTTTTATGATATAGATGGTATTTGTACAGCAGTATTCTAATATGACACAAAGTAATAGAATTTAATTTGTTTTGAAATATTATGAATTAAATTATTTGTATTATATGATATGATATATGTATCATTATACGCAAAACCCTTGCTGGTAGCTTCGACAATTGCTTAACTGTTTGGAAGGAAATATCTAATCTATGTTTAAGTTTAGTTTAAATGTCTCATAAAGATATTGTCATTTGAGAATGTTTATACTTGAATTCTATCGGAATTTCGGATGGGTAGCAAAATGAAGCGTTAAAATGTTTTAGCTCTTCTTCTGTTGCAATGCATTACTAAGGCAACTTAGTAGCTGTTCAAATATTTGCATATATAATTATAACTGATAAAAACTGTTATTATTAGAAACGAATTTTTATATAAGGTGAATGCAGATAAAATATTCAGTAATAAATAAAAATTCTTTTACGTAGATAAATTAAGATTTCTGAGTAAAAGTATTCAATCCAAATTTTCGAGCTACTTAAGTTTATGTCTTGGTTTCAAATTTAACTAGTTTAAACTTTTTATTGATTGAAAGCAAATAATTTTTGTGTCATGCCTAAAATGAGAATAGCTAAAAGTAAGTGATATAATACGAGTTGTCATGCCCTAACATTTCTTCAAAGTGCTGCGAATCAGAATTGAACTCCAAATAGAATTAAGAGTTTAATGTTTAATGTTTAGAGTTCAATGTTTATTATATGTGCATTTTCATTAGTCTAAAAATTCTTATTAGTATGTTGAATATATTGAAAATAATCTTACATTTCACTGTGTTGTATTAAGTAAATGTTATATGAAAAACATGCATCTGTAGCTTTAACTATTATGTACGTAGGAAATCAAAAAATTATGATGCATAGTGTTCTGATGTCTTAAAAAGTTAGAATTATTTGTGTGAATATAGATAATAAATAAAATTTCTCTTGCGCAGATAAATTAAGCTATCTCAGTAAGAGTATTCAATCCAAACTCTCGAGTTACTTAAGTTTATGTCTTTCCACCGTGTGGCTTCTGCCAGGGCGGAGTATACTTTGCTTTAAGTTTGTCTTGGTTTATATTTCAACTAGTTGGTTTATATTTTAACTAGTTTAAAGTTTTTAGTGATTGAAAACAAATATTTTTCTGTTATGCCTAAAACGATAAGAATAGTCAAAAGGTTTGTGATAGAATATGAATTGTCATGCCCTAAAAATTCCTCAAAGTGCTGTGAATGAGCAATACAATTAAGAGTGCTTCTGAAATATTTATTAAAAGTGCATTTTCATTAGTCTAAAAATACTTATTAGTGTGTTGAATATATTTAAAAATCTTACATTTCACTGTGATGCATATGTTCATATACATTAAGAAAATGTTATATGAACATCATGCATCTGTAGCTTTAACAATTATATTTATATATTGGAAATCTAAAAAATTGTTATGCCTAGTGTTTATATGTCTTATAAAGTTATAACTAATTGTGAAGATGAATGCATTCTCTCCATTATTATTACCCCATGTTTCTGAAAGAACACAAACAACGCCCACCTGACTCGCATACGCGGCAGATTTCCAGGATTCGTTTTTCGAACCTGGATCCTTTAGGTCTCGAAGCCCCTCTGCCAGACGAAGTAAATTATAGAAATACGTTACACTATAACATTTCTGCAATGCAATAAATGACCTTTTCTGCAAATTCCCAAGATTATCGGTGATATATTGGCTAAACTTCATCCTTCACACTCGAAAGAGAAGGGTTCGAGACCCGATTTCATCAAAGAACCGCCGGGACTGAGCGTACACCCCTGGTTGTGATCTGGAAATCAGTACAGGGGAATGTCGACTAAGTCGAATTTCCTCATCATCTGATCTCTGTTCGAAATCAAGAGGTCTGTCCCAAATAAGCCCTAGCATAGCTTCGACAGTTACGTTAATATGGGTAAACTAAAAAAACGAAACTGGCCCGATGTTTTCTGAATGAACAAAAAATATTAGTGAAAACGGATGCAAGTATTTTAGTATCCAACTATTTTAATTGGCACGGACATTTGAATAGCATTTTCCGTATGAATGCAGTAACTCTCTTCTGTGTGTCAGCTCACTCAATACATAAAGCGCAAATATTTTTATTTTACGGCGATCGTGAGGGTCTAATGAACCTAACGACACCAAAATTATCCACCAAATGTCCTACAAAAGGATCAAATATTAGTGCAAGAAAATTATTATTTGCTTTTTTGTTAGACAAAAGACAAAATGTTCTTAACCGCTATTAAAGTATCTAGGAAAATATGTTATTATATCCTGAGATAGGAAATTTGTTTACCTACAATTCCATGAAATAGTTTTATTAAAAAATATTAAGGATATTGTTAGGGATTTTGAATGGCTGGAAGATGCCCAGATTTGACTGCATAAATAAATAGAAATATTATCTTAACTAAAGGAATAGGCCGTAACGCAGTTTGAATCACTAGTAGTCCTCATAAATTGGAAATGGTGTAAGCCAGAAAAAACAGCTTCTTTAACCCTTTGCACTCTTATGTCGAGTCAGACTCGACATTCTGAATGATGCATCTTTTACACATTATTGTTGGATAGAGCTAATTCAAAAACGATGTAATATCAGAGACACAGATTAACTTTAGGAATTAGGAAAAGAAACAAATCAGTAATAATATGTTTCACCTTCCTAAAGCGCTAAATTAATACCTTACACTCACACGTGTATAATTACGCATCTGATTATCTTTCGAAGTGCAAAGGGTTAGAGACATCAAATGTTGGTTTGAAAAGAGCAGAAACAGAGGTTACGTAGTTTTGCATCATACGTGAGGAAATAATACAGTGCATAAAATGTCATACTTGGGTTCATATATTGCGTGCAGATGCGAATTGGAGAATTCAAAAATATTATTCCTTTAATTGTGCTTAAAGAATTTGGTAATCCAACCCATGAAACCAGTTTTCGTAATTCGACCGATGGTCCAATTTTTAAGCTATTTTTTTGCTAATTTAAAGTGTATTTCAAAAAAAATTATTACTTTTTTCTGAAGAGAAATAAAATGGATTGTGATGCATAAATATAGTGCACCTAAGATAAATAAAACGTATATCTAATCTAACTTTCCTTTTCTAAATTTTCAGAAAAGTAGGAGCATTTACGCTATTATAACGACAAAGTATCGAATTTCCAGAAACTAGGGAGTAATTTAATTATTAATTTCAATTTCTGGGTTCTTCTTTTTGCTTTTATTAATGTAGAGTGCTTCTGTTTCACAAACATTTAAAGAATTTGTTGGATCAAGCATTCGAACAATTTTAAGTGTGTGTGTGGATATATGAGTCTAAAGAAAATTTCGGCCAGTATTACAGCGTAGACAGTGTACATATCAATTCATGTATGGACGAGTTTTCTGCAGAGACGGCGCCAGAAATTTTCCGACGGGGAGGCAAGACATCTCCGACGGGGGGGCAAGCGAAATTTCTCCAATACAATAACACACAATATTTAATTTTATATTTAATTAAAGGTAATTAACTATTAATTAGCGAATTCAATTATAATAATTAATTAATTGGAATAATTAGCTATTTGTATAATGTCGGTGCAATAAGAATTGTCTGACGGAACGACAAGCAATAATAGAAAATGAAGAATTAAAAACATAAATCTCGTAGCAAATGAAGTGTATCGCACTGATATTGGGGAAAAAAATACAGATTGTTATCTAAATCTCATAACTAAATAAAATAATAGCCGAAACAAGTGAAAATAATTATTAACTTTTTTTAAACCTATAAATGCATAACTACATATTTAAATTTATTGGCCAAATCTGAGGACCAGTTCCTCAGCTGCAAACACTGGACTGATATCGATAATTTTTATTTCATGTGGAAGCTTATGATATGTCATCAATGGTCGCCTGCATCTACCACCTTCCATTTTCGAGAGAAACCGAAAAAATACTTCTCTACTGCACATTCTCTTTTGGGAAAAAACACGAGATAGTTCCCCAGCCTGAACCACTGGACCGATTTCGACAACTTTTACTGCATATGAAAGTTTTTGACGTTTAGATATATCATCACTGGTCCCCTATCACCCACCGCCCTCCATATTCTAAATACATCGCAAACTAAATCTTTCCTAGTGTACCTCAGCCTCTACAACCACCAACTTATTTCTACAAGTTTCAAGCATAGGTACAGGATATTAAAATTAAAGGCGAACAGCTGGTCGCCAAAGGCGGGTAGTCTATATATTTAAAATAATTTTCTATACCAAAGGACCAATCCAACCACTGGACCTCTTTTGACATTTTTTTTCATATGAAAGCTTATGACTCCTAGGTCAGTCATCAAAGATCGCCTATCCCCCACCGACCCTCATTTTTTAGAGAAATCGGAAAAACACTACTTCACGGTACATTCTCTATGGGGAAAAACCTTGACTGAGCCCCCAGCAACTGGACCGATTTCGCCAATTCATCTGATCACTTTGCAAGTATAGATAGACACTAGATAACCACTCAGAATGCCACATGTTTATTGTGCAAGTTTAAAACAGTATTTTTGAACAGCTTTAATGAAAACGGTTCTTCAAAAAAGAACAAAATATCTACTCTAGGGGATGGAAAGAATATTCAGAGCGATATCATATTGCATTTATGGTTCTGAAAACTTTTAGTCAAATTTGTGCAAAATATTAAAACCCAAATGTGGATTTTTCGTTGTCCCATATCCTGTTCCACTAATCTATATGCAGTATTTAAAACTGAAAAAAGGTAGTGGTTGCGAGCCGCGAAGCGCTGAGCACAACGAGTTTCTCTCCCTCTTTATGTATATACTAGCAGTACGTGCCCGTGGAATCAGGACTTCAACAAAATGAAAACAAAAAACAAAACCCACAATGGCATGAAAAAGTTCTGAAAACAAAACAAAAGATACACATTGATTTTCCCGCTTATTTTTATTCGCGATAATGACATTTCAACTATAGAAAATACAGAGTACGTTAATCCGAAACAATATTAAAAAATTGCAACGTGAAAATGATTATTATAAAGCAAATAAAATATGCGAGACATAAACACGTTAAGACACTGCCGAAAATATTAATCGAAATCATTCAGTTGAAGGTTATGACGTCACATGCGCTCTGCACCGTCAGCCAATGAAATTGCCTACAACGTCCGGGAAAAGCGTCACGGGAGGGAGCTCGGTAGATAAAAATATCTTTCAACTGACCAGGAAAAAATTCATTAAAAAAACGGGAAAAGATATTTTAACCGTTCTTGTTTTAAATACGACAGAACTGTTCCAGTTATAAGCTGAAAAAAATTGAAAATAATATTGTTATTAGAACGTCGGATGCAGCAAATTTAAAAACAAAAATTAGATTTCGATCGCAAAACTGACTATTTTTAAAAAATTTCTCAAAATTCAGTAAACTACGTTTGAAGCTCAAAACAAACTTCGTTAGAACGAAAATTGTTTGTTCTATCCGCTGGTGCATTGATTGTTTTTCAGCGATCTTTAGAAAAGATACTACTGCCGTAAACGTGCCAAAAATGACCCAAAACATTAAATAAAAAATTTTCTAGAATGAATTTTAAAATTCCGGCTTCGAGGTGCATTAGACACCTTTACGATTACATGTGTGCCAAATTTCATGACTGTGAGTGCGATAGATTCGTCTGGACATCGCGCGCGCGCACGCACGCAAACATTTCCTTTTATAAGTATAGATTCTTCTGAAAAAAAGACTGTGTCTGCTTGGATCTTTAAGCTCTTTCAGAGGTCACTTTTTCATTTTTTTTAATTGGAAAAATATATCCCTAATTGTTTCGTCGGTATTTGTTGATGAAAGGGAATAATATCTATTTTTTTCTAAAGTAGTTCAGCTGAAAGTTACATTCGATGATGGTCGCAACAAATAGCAGATTTTTTGTCGGAGAATCAGCACTAGAAAGGTAAAAATGAAGTTAACCCCGATTGAGACCGAAAATCACTTTTCTCTTTACAATGGGAAAGGAATAATTAATTTCGATCTGATTTCTGGTGTTGATTTTGAGTGTATGAAATTTTTGTTCTTTCTCTCCTGCATTTTCTCTTAATAGAAGGTCTGTGGTCAGAGAGACGAAAGGAATGCATTTGAAGTTGAACGGGCGACCAACCCGACAGATCAGATGGGTTTGAGTGGCCGTTAATAGAGGTTATTTTAACATTATGTCTGTGGGCCGAAAAATTCCGTGCCGAACAAAAATGGCCATTGAGAGGATTGACCGCAGTGTATCGCCACACTTTTGTTTAATATATATACTTTAGTTTTCCCTAATAAATTTACCGACAAGTGATCAAAGCAGTCAATGGAAATAACAAAAGATGCAAATTTTCACCCGTCTTGTTGATCTCTTAGCCGACCGACGGAAAACAATGGACAAAATGCGACATCTGATTCACTTGTCACCTTGTTGGTTATTCTGTCAATGCGGTGCGCGCTACAGGCCAAATACAAGTGAAACAGATGCCGATCATTCTGTTGATTTAAACATTAATCAGACGTCAAATTTGGACACAAATAGCTTATCTCGACAATTTACTATATAATAACTTTAAGATGGGATTTAAAATATTAGATTCCTTGATACCCATCTCTCCACATCTCCCGAAACAGAAAAGATTTTTACCGACGAAAGTCTTCATTTCTCGGCGACGGGGGGGCGGCAATTGCCCCCCTTAACCCCCCGCTAGCGCCGCCCTTGCATGAGGCAGAGAGCCAATGATAAGCGAAATCATTCCTTACTGTGTAGGATCCCTAAATATGCATGGGTACCGAGGAAACTTTTTAAACTTAAAAAATCGTCAGCGGCTTCGCATTTATCAAAACGGGAGCCTAGTAGCTACGCTTGTTTATTGAATGTTAGGAATAAATGTTTTTCAAAATTCCAAAATGAGCTCTTACCTCAAAACGTTCCTTCGTCAGAAAGTCAACAAAAACAAGAACATGGCAGTCCTAAACAAATCCGTTCGGTAGTTCAGTGTTCTAACGAGCTTGGCGAAATCCGAAGGTCGCCAAGTAAGGTCGGTGCCGCTTTAACAAACAGGTAGCGGACACTTAATTTTATTGAAAAAATTAAACCTAAGAACAGAAAGCAGCGCGTTTGAGAGCAGATGAAATGGATGATCGATGACAACACTTGCATTATCACATTACGGGCCATTTATTATTTTTAAATTAGAAATTTATGCTTGTTTTAATATGCTAGTGGAAATTTCTGTTAAATAAAATTCGCGGGCATGTGAATAAAAACCGACGACGAGTAACGCTGGATGCATGAGCCTAGTGTTCAATAAAACCAAGCTGCAACTCAGAAACAAAGACACTGTCACCACGACAAACCTCATTTCTTTTTCTTTTCAGAAAACACTGTAAAAAGTAATTTGTACTTCAAGTATAAATTGTAAGATATTGAGATAGAGCAAATACGATTCCACTTATTCGGCAGGCAGCGTTTCAATAACATGAACAAATATAAAATACGACATAAAATGATTTTAAAACATTTGTAAGACATTGAACATTCAGGAAAACCATAGCTTAAATTTCAAATAAATATTGCAGCAATTTACCCGCCTGATTTCAAAACATATTTCACTTTATAATTTTAGTTCAAAATAGTCTCAGAATTTAACATCCTTACAACATTTCATTTATTCTAAACACTGCTTAATTAATTTGCAATGGAAAAAGAAAAATATAAAGGATTACATTTGAAACTTTAAACACTTTCCAATAGTGTCCATAAAGGAAATAACAAATACCATGGGAATTTCTAGATGCCTATAAAATTTATAAGATATGTTTGTTCTCTGATAATTGCATGACAATAAGAAACTTCACACCAACGCGGTCATTTTTTATCCATAGAAAATTAGTAAATTGTGTTTCAGATGTAAATTCCAAGATACTGCAATAGCAACATTTAAATTATTCTACACGTTGCACTACAATAAACTGTTCAGATATCGAGAATAACACAAAAAATTTTATTATTGAAACAATTTTATTTTGAATATACATTATTCCTTAAATTCATAATATATACGTGGAGAAATTTACATATTTATTTCAAATGTTATTTCACATCAGTGATTTAGAAATTAACTCAGTTTACTTAATTAGAGCCATTTAATTTCTTTTAACACTGCAAATATTATACATTTGAAATATATTCTTAAGCAAATTATTTGCAAAATCTATATTTTGTAATTATCTTTAAGCTATTTGTAAGTAGTTCCTATTACAGTAATTATTCAAATTAGTAGGAAAATTTTATCATATGGTGAACTGCTTTTTCAAATTAAAACCGAATTTTCAGAATTATTTTTAAATAACCATCCGTTGAAAATTTAAATATCTCAAAATAAATCGAATCTTCTTTGTAAAGGTATAGCGCGCAGGCGATCCGAGTATGGAAATAGATCCTACCGATTTGATTTATTGATTCGTCTGGTAATTTTACACACTAAAATAATTAAGTTGCCCGATATTATCCTGTATTGTAAAACTCTTTTCATTAAAATACCTCTGCGTTATTGTAGAGCTTTTAAATAACGGTGACAAAAAGGAACAATATTAATAAAATACTAAACAACATACCCTACAAGAAAGAAATATTATTAGTTAGACACTTCAGTCATAAACACATTCAAGTATTAAAGTCATTATAAATGGTAATTATTACTATCTATTATATTGTTTTTAAATTATCATACAGTGAAAATGATATCTTTACACAAAGAAAGAAAAAGATTTAAAAAATCCGATTTTTCAACATTCTTACTATGAGTTTTAGAAAGACAAACGAAAGATGCACTAACCGCTATAATTGAACATTAAAATAAATAAATTTCATGAAATCAACCAATTAAAAGCACAGGTTTGGAACGAGCATGCACATTTTTCATCGACTCGGGAAATTTTACGTCAGAAAATGCGACAATTAAACAAAAAATTTCGATGCTACATAAATGCTCACAAATTAAAATAATAATGTCCATTACCGAGAACAAGTCTGCAAGATCTTTCACTTCATTGTCTTTCGTACGCTTTTTCGAACACGCAGTCATTTGCAATATTGCAAACAAACTGGAATCTGGTATACCATTCAAGATGTCGCTAAAATATTCTGTGTAAACGTCTCTGGTTAATCTATCAATTACAGGTTTGTGAATTTGCGATAGAATGTTTTCGAAATCATTTTCATTAAAGCATTCCCAACAAAAGTCATGCACTGTTAAGTTGCCTGAAATAAAATCGGTTCTCATTTGATAAACTTCATCGACACATTTATTAAAAAACTGCGATAACCGAGGAATATGTTCTAGTTTTTGCTTGAGAATTTCTGTAATGTTATATTTAAATGCAATAACTTTCAGGATTAACATTACCCACCCATTCATCTGACTATCTAAGCCATTTTTCATAAGAATATCCAACGGAGTCTGTCCATTTTTATCCACTGAATAGATACTGGCTCCATTGATCAAAAGTTGTTCTACAGAATTTATGTATTTTCCAGCAAATGCCACATGTAATGGAGTTTCGGAAGCCTTATTGCAGATGTTTGGATTCGCATTATTACGCAACAACTTCAATGGAATATTTCCTTGCTGACTTTTGATGGCATACATGAGTGGAGTGTCTCCTTTTTCATCTACTAAATTGATATCTATGTCTTCGTGTTTTAATAGTTTATCGATAATCCATTCATCAGGCCAAAAGACCTTTATATTCGGTGGCTGACACACCATCGATATAGTGATAGCTAAATGCAAAATTGTTTTTCCGTGAATATCCTTAGCATTTACGGAGGCACCAGACTCTATCAGCACATCGACAGCACGCCAATTTCGATGCATTACCGCAAAGTGTAGAGGTGTGCGACCCAGATAGTGGGTAGTTAGATTTACATTAGCACCGGCATTAATCAATTCCCGAACTACTCCAATATTTTTCTCGGGGCTCTTAACTGCATCATGAAGAGGTGTACAACCACCGTAACGTTGACGATTGGGATCTTCTCCTCTGGCTAGCAGCTGACGAATCTCAGGCAGATTATGATCGCTGCCAACAAGCCGAAATAGAGGAGATGTACGAACAGAGTCCATTGAAAAGTACATAGCTCTAGAAAAAAATACTTGGAAAATTGGATTCCAACTCCTTGTCATACAGAAAACAGCAAAGAAAGTGCCTCGTCTGAAATATAAAAAAAAACTTTTATAAACAATCGAAGCACGCTAAAATTTAACAATCTACTAAAATATTTAGAAATTCTAGAAAGTACTCAACTTATCTAAATCGTAAATATGATGCCACCTTCGGCCAAAAAAGATTTATCAGTCTGAAGCTAGCTGCTAAGATACTAACGGCCTTATTCACAATCCCTGGTTAAACCATGATCAGCGGTTACATGATGGTTCTGCCATGATAATGCGAAAGCTAACCAAAATGCGTCGCCAAATGTATATCCTAGAGGGTTGCTATTTTGGCACGGTATCTCAATTTCTCGGTTGTTGGCTATTTTTAAAATTACCCTCAGCCTTCGAGCCAAACGAGTTTCTCGCCAACTCACCAGTTTGAGTATACATCCAGCCTATCATTTCTGTCAATATTAGTTTGTTCGTGTAAATTCCCGTTTAACCGCTGATCATGGTTTAACCATGGATGGTGAATAAGGCCGTAAATGTTTTAATATTTAAATTAAAAACGTGGCACCTACGTTTCCGACGGATTACGTAATAGCATTTTACTGAATACCTAAATGTGCTTAGAGAAAACAATAAAATGTACTATTTTATTTTTAAATATTAGGAGAGGTTCTTGCCTTTTTTACATAAACACAGGTGGATTGTTGAGACTTCAATTCAACTGTTGAGGACCACAGGGGATTATCCTACAACTTCTGTTAAAATGAGTAGAGCATCGCATGGAATTGGAATACCACATGTCTTCCGAAACCAGGTGTATGATAAGAGCTTAACCCTTAGCGAACATACGACTCAAATGAACTTCATCTGGAACCAGGCCTTAACTATACAATAGCATCTGAATGCTTCACAGCTGTTGCTTTAAAATATGATACCTATCTCAGAAATTGTTCTTTGTTTGAGTCTAGTTCTTGACATCGCCATTCCTGCAGCAGAACTTTTAATTAGAATCAGTTTTAATCTTATCAGAAGATACGTATTTGCAATCGGTGTAAAAAATTTCATCTGACATTCGAGTGTAAAATTTTGCGATCGTATTTTGAAAGATTATTTGAATTTAATATGGTGAACTGTTCTTGAGTATTATTTGAATCCGAAATAACTAGGAACAAAGAATATATGTTTAAGAATGATCTCAAGAATATTTTACGAACTCTGCTTGCTCAGTGATAGTCTTTTTGTGCATTCGTCAGAAGATTATAGTATATTCCGGTCTCAATTTCAGCTTAATTTAAGCTGAATCTTTTCGTTGGATTTCATTTCCAATGCTTCGGATCTAATTATAAGTTTTGAAATTAGAGTATTTCAAAGTGATAATTTCAATGAATCTAAAAATCGATCTTCGAATTTTAAAGTATGAACAACGTAGTTTATTTCGTATTTAGCTCCGTTATTTAGTGAAGGTAACCGACGGGGAATTTCTGAACGTTTGGTCTCTCAGAATAGCAGAACGATTTGAACCAAAATTAGTTCGAGTCTTAGGAGTTTGGTGTAGAAAACATATAACATGTTTCTCTGCCTATCTCGTTAAGGCCGTGGTGGCCTAGTGGTAACTTCTCGGCTTTGAGAAGAAGGGTTCCAGGTTCGAAAGCCGATTCCACTGAAGATCGGCCGTGTGTGGGGCCTGTTGCACTCTAAATCATACGTAGTGGCCAAACGTCCTCCCCTTGGTGTGGCGTGGAAGTTTGGAAAGGGGTGTTAGCTCAGGTGTCGTCCTCGTCGTCTGACCGTGGTTCAAAATTACGAGGTCCGTCCCAAAATAGCCCTCGTGTTGCTTGAAAACGGGACGTTAATATAACTAAACTAAACTACCTAGCTCGTTTGAGTTTCTAATCAGTGTGTCCTCTTGCATTCGAATGGATAGATACACAGATAGCCTGAAATTTGACGGATTCGCTGAGAAATTAGAACTGATAAACAATTTAGCTGTACACACCTCATGTCAAATTTAATTCATCTTATTAGTATCCTTTTATAGATGTGCCACATACATAACGGCAGATACAGGGACAATCTTTCCTATGTCAGAATTTTCCTAAAATTTCATACAGATCTATAATTGTGGTCTTTAGATGACATACCATATTTCTTCCTTCCAGCCTATTTTGATTTTGAGTTGTAGTTTTCACATACAGACATACTGATAGATATAGTCAATTTGTACAATGACGGAAATACTTAGATAAAATTCTTTTAGCAATTACTATACATTCTCTTTTTGTCCTCAGATACGAGAAAGTATGAATTTCTTACCAAGCTCAAAGAGTGTTAGGCTTTTTTTCCTTTCTGGTTAACCGTTTTGATTTTTGTTGTTGTTTGGAAAACATCCCACAGAAAAAGACATTAATAAATCAGAATTTTGATGTCATTCGTTTTACTCGTTTATTTGCTCCTGAACATCTTATCAAAATAGGAAAGATTTTTTTACTTTAATATAGACCGTTTCTTTTTAATTCTTAAAAATTGAACAAATGCGAGACAATAAAGCGTGCCCTTCCTTACAATTGACAGAATTCTCTTTTAGACCAGTAAATTGATACATTTTGGTATGCAAAAGGTCGGGTAGTTTTGATTTTTGGATATGTTGTTAGTGTTGGGCGCGTACCATATAATCCCAGTTTTCGACCTCGTCGCGCACCACTTGAACAAAACATCAAAATCCTTTTCTAAGTTTTTTCACAATATCTCCAGAACGGTTGGTTTTACAGAACATATTATTCTTCTCAAATTTAAAGTAGAGTAAATTTGTCACAGTTGGAGCCCAAAACCAGGTCTGTAACTTAAAAATCACAATTTTCTCAAAAATTTATCAAAATCTTGATTTTTCGTCAATGTTTGTTGAATATGTCCTAAACTAATATAAGATGTTTGGAGCAGACGACATATGGATAAATTTTAAAGGCGAGTTAATTTGCTATAAATAAATTCACTATAGGATGTTTCTACGACTTATATTTCAAGATACGCAGTTGTTAAACGAAAGGGTTTAGAAATTTTTGACATCATGAGGCAATTAAAAAATCTCAAAAAATATGTACTAATTTTTTATAACAAAAGTTAAAACTTGGGCAGTAGTTGTTAGCCGTAAACCATATAATATATGTTATTTAAAGTTTTTGCCTTTTTACGGGAAAGGACGGAAATCTTCAAGCTCTGTCTGCTGCACCTTGTCCTCTTCATCCAGCTGAAAATATAAATCTTCTATATCTTCGTATATAAAGTTATTTATTGGCAATGGCTTGTCGTCTTCATCTTCAGTGCTGTCCTCAAGTAGATTGATGTTTGACACGTTTTCGAAAGCTTCTCCCAAAGAACAAGTGCACAGGTAAGAACATGTAAAACCTGCTTTCCGGCAACTACAAGCATTCTTGCACCCTTTCTTGTAGTTGCAAGATATCATTTTCAAGAGGGATTCAGGAGCTGCATCCTTTTCCATTTTGCGCTGGGAGAGGCCGAATCGGGTAGGTACTTTTCTCATGTCCTAACCAATTCTGTATCTGAAGGGGAGATCTTAACGCATGAAATCGTGCTGCATCTACGGTTGGGGGTAAACGTGCTAAAGTGGACCTTGTTTTAGTTGCTGATTGGGTAAAGAGCGTGTATCGCAAGTGATTGAGATCACATGCAGAGGTTCTGGGGTTACCTCCATATAAATGAATCAGAAAAGTTTCGCCTGCCTTAGCCATTTGGTCAATGTTAGCTTCAGAGTTGAAAAATACTTGCATTTTTTCTTCCAAGTGTCGTTTTTTCTAAAAGAAAGCTAAATTTTGTTTTCCCATGGCCGAATAGTGCACGTGTAGTATCACACCCACTGAAAGCGTGAATGAACAAAATCATTCTGCTAAACTTGTATTTAAATTACGTTATGGAGTACAACACATCAGGCGTCCTCCATTTTCCCTATTTTCGGAAGTACAAGTTCTCTTTCATTGTAGCTAACCCCGTTAGAAGGACTAAAAGGTCAATGTCTTCATCAACCTCGAAAATATTATTTAGTTCCCTTGCGATTTAGTTCCCTTTCGCATTCCCTCTTCACTAAACAGTGAC
>BGPR01015793.1:20176-35964 GCA_013235015.1 Araneus ventricosus | reverse complement strand
AAGGTTCCAGAGTTCACACTACGCAAATTCTGCATGAAATTTTGATGCAATTTAAATTAGATGCTATTTCGTGAGTACACGTGAAAAAAAAAATTCTTAAACAGCGATATATGCAATTTTTTTTAAGAAATTTTATTTTCCGAAATTTAACTTCATTGTTTCTTATTAAAAGACCATTGTGGCTCCATAACTTAACTAGAAGAGAAAGTAAATTTGTTTCTTATTTCGGCTGAACAAAAGTTCCGCTGGTAACGAAAAATGTTTCCAAACCAATAAAAAAAGTACAAATTCAAAGATTTAAAGAAACAAGTTCTGCCGATAATAAACCATGGTCTGGTAGACTATGTATTAATAAAAAGATTGAAGCATACATAAATGAAAACTTTGAATCAAAATTAAAACAATCCTTTCAAAACCGTTTTATATATACTTTACACCACACCTACATACAAAATTACAACTATTTTAAAATTCATGCCATTTTTTGGGCACCACCATAACAAGGCGATATTTTCTAATGAATGAGACTTCTTGATGGGTTACGTTATTTTAACCTACATCATACCACAATATTTCGAAATTTTTAATCTGTTTTTTAAATCTGAGTTTCATTTTAATGTCAAATTTCGTAATTTTTCTATTGGCACCTTTTTGTTTTCTTGACGTTACTATGTATTTGAAGTAACTTTGTAAAGTTTTTAACCGAATGTCTATTTTTTCGCACCATTCAGTTACTGGAGTACAGCCAAATAGGGCAAAAATTGCGCCCTAAAACACCAAACCGAACCTCAGGGCATTACTAGAGACCAGCAGTAACAGCTGTATAGACTTCCTTTCTAAATTCACAAGACAATACTTCGAACCACAATATTTCGAAATTTATAATCCGAAAATCTGTTTTAAATCTGATTTTAATTTTAATGTCAAATTTCGTAATTTTTCTTTTGGCACCTTTTTGTTTCCTTGACGTTGCCATGCATTTGAAGTAACCTTCTAAAGTTTTTAACCGAATGTATATTTTTTCGCACCATTCAGTTACTGGAGTACAGCCAAACAGGGCAAAATTGCGCCCTAAAACACCAAACCGAACCTCAGGGAATTACCAGAGGCAAACAGTAACAGCTGTATAGACTTCCTTTCTGAATTCACAAGATATTTCCCTGACAGTGAATTGTTTCCCAATACATCAGACAGTGAAGACGCGTCTTTTACATTCAACATCATCACAAGTTTTGTAAAATTTGATAAATGCTTGGCATTGAATTTTAATGAATAATACTTTGGGACAGACGATATTGTGTCTAAAACTATTTTCAGCAGTTGTAGTTCATAATAGATTTCAGCTTCACCGATCCCAAACCACTTCGGCGCAAAGAGTTATTTGGAAACATTCAAAAGGACAAAACAGAATTTTCCGGATACATTCACGCCAACTATCTAAATTGCGCCTTCGATACCGAAAAGCTTCATGCTCATTTTAAATACCTAAAGCACCATTTCGAATGCAGTTATTGAAAGAGAACTTATCGGCAATTACTCTACAATTGGTGAAATGCATTATTGAAAATCGACAACATCGATTTCAATCACAGGGGAAATAATGTGTTCGGAAGGGGAAAAAGCGGGCTATCGACAAGTAAAGCTAAACAACCAAATGCGGTATGTGAGAAGTATTGCTTTATCGAAATTCCCTTCAATTTTGTATCTGAAATCGATGCTGCAGCAAAACGATTATCGAAGCAATCGGGAAGTTTCCCCGAATCAAATCATTTGTCTCCAGCCAGCGCAATTGGAATAACCCTCAATTCAGAGCTATTATCCTAAAAATGCATTAATATCCGTAGGCGTTCCAATGCACCTGCGAAAGGATTCTGCTTTCTTTAAGTCTTTCTGAAGTAGGATTGAACAGGAAAAGACGGTAGCTTTCGAAAGGTACTGAAAACGAGTTTAGAGCACTATACAAGGCGTGTCCGGAAAGTAAGTACCGTTTCGTTCTACCACCACCGCAGCGCTAGTGTCGAAGTTCTGCGCATGTGCACACGTGTCTCTGGTTCATTATCTGTCCACTGACGCCATTACAGCAGGATTGTGTTGTGTTTGCAGGTGTTAGTGAGCGTTCAAAATGTTTAAGACGATTGCCGATCCCGCCGACTGTGAAGTGCGTCCTGTAATACTGTTTTTGAACGCAAAGAATGTTAAGCCAGCTGAAATTCATCGACTATTGTTTGGATTCTGGAGTGACATGACAAACCCAAGTTTCATCACCGATCACAGTTTTGTTTAGGAATTCATTGCCCTTTTCACTGTATCGGGTAAGAAATTTCAAAGCATTGCCAAATCCCTTCGTTTTGTGGACATCCGTAAGCATTTTCGGAACCCAACGGGAACACAATTTGCGATAATTTAAGCGATTTGTGACAATCTCACGCAAAACAGTTTTTGAAATTTTTGGAAACTCATCACAAAGCATTCTTATTGTAAACCGACTGTTTTCACGAATTTTCTCATTCACTTTTGCAACCAAACCATCACTGACAACAGAAGGTCGCCCACTCCGTTCTTCGTCATGAACACTGGTGCGTCCATCATTGAATTGTCGAACCCACTTTCTAACCATTCCATCAGTCATTACATTTTCATCATAAATCTCTACAAATTGACGATGAATTTCAGCTGGCTTAACATTCTTTGCGTTCAAAAACAGTATTACAGGACGCACTTCACAGTCGGCGGGATCGGCAATCGTCTTAAACATTTTGAACGCTCACTAACACCTGCAAACACAACACAATCCTGCTGTAATGGCGTCAGTGGACAGACAATGAACCAGAGACACGTGTGCACATGCGCGGAACTGCGACACTAGCGCTGCGGTGGCGGTAGAACGAAACGGTACTTACTTTCCGGACACGCCTCGTATTTCAAGATTGATTTATTAAACTCACGTCCCATTTTGAAGCTTCGCCAGGTTATTTTTGCATGGACTTCGTCAATATGAACACTGATCAGATGTAACGATTCAGATATCTGAACAGGCACCTCATTGTTCAAATAAGCGTCACACCAACATGGGGACGTCTAAACTAAGATGGACGTTTTCATGTGGACCAGGTGAACATATATCGCGGAATTGCTTTGGAGGAATCGGATCTCGATCCTGCAATCTTCCAAGCCAAGAGTCTAAAATAAGACTGCGGAGACTCGACGGTATTTCAGGGAAGCAAACAATGTTTTTGGCCTTTTTCGAATAGTTTCTACTCACAGATTGGCCCTACCTGTAGGCTTTTTCAATATCTGGGATAGATATTCGATGCCGAAGGAAGTGAATTTTTGAATATTTTAGGCATGCACGAGTAGGACACTAACACTGGGCTAAGACCTTACAGCACCCTCAAAAATACAGTGTGTCCGTAAAGTCATGGTGCACTTTTGACCGGTCACAGGAAAGCAATGAAATAAGATAGACAGGTGACATCTTCACCAAATAACAGGAAAACTCTCCAGGTTTGCATACCTGTTCAGCGCAGTTCGATGTGGGCTCCATTTGTTGCCCTACACACATCTAAACGATAGTCCAGTTCTTCCCACACACGGGCAAGGACGGCTGGTGTAACAGAGTGAATAACGTCCGCGATTCTCTGTTTTAAATGATTAATGTCTTTGATACGTTCACTGTACACGTGTTGCTTCACATAACCCCACAAGTAAAAGTCTAATGGAGTTATGTCCGGGGATCGTGGTGGCCATGCCATGACAGCACCCCTGCCTATTCACCGCTGGGGGAATGTTGCATCCAGAAACTCACGAACAATGTTGCCGTAGTGTGGAGGAGCGCCGTCCTGTTGAAAGATGACACCTTCTGGAAATTATGGAACTGCATACAATTGCAACATGTCAAGGTAGATGCGTGACGTCACAGTCAGCTCCGCACGGTGTGTGGGGTTGCGTCATCACCTGCGCGTGCACACCGTTGCACTACAGACACTCTTTGGGATACTGTCCATTGTAGCGCAAGTTTCAACCTTTCGTTTCGTTTCTGTTCGCCACAACAAGCGTTCATAACTGCACCATGACTTTGTGGACACACTGTATTGCGTCTGAGAGTGTTTTGAGGCGTTGTTAAGAAATGATACGTAATGTATTTTTAAAAGGATAATGTTTTCAGGTTGGCATTTTTCCTGTAAATTGGGTTCTGTAAGAAATTTTCTTAGAATGCAACGGCTGCTGATATCTAACCAGCTGAGTGTTTTGAGGCGTTGTTAAGAAATGATACGGAATTTGTTTTTAGAATTATAATGTTTTCTGATTGGCATTCTTCCTGTAAATTGGGTTCTGTAAGAAATTTGCTTAGAATGCAACGGCTGCTGATATCTAACCAGCTGAATTAATTAATTTATTAACTCGCGCCATACAGATTGCTTGCTTTATTATTTTCTTTCTTTTTATTTATGTTTTATCAATTCAATGTTTCATTTCTAGACAAATTTGTGTGATTAATTAGTGGCTGTCTCTCGGAAATTTTCCATAAAGTTTTTTTTATGCTTATTTATTTATCTGGAATATTGTAGAAACTTTTTAGATTTTATTTAAATAGCTATTAGTCGAGTTAAATTTTCATCAATAGTATTAAAAAGTGTTAAGTATAAATAACAGCATTTTTATCAATTTTCCGCATATGAAAAATATTTTCCTAATGGGAAGATGCGCTAAGGCATAATAATTGGGGGAAAATATAGATTTAAAACTTAATTTTCACCGCTTTTTTCTGAAAAACGACCGTGTAGATACCATTTGAAATTATAGAGCAACACATTTAGAATAGAAATAATGTTCGATCCAAGAATTCACGGACAGATAGAAAAGTGCCTACAGTCAGTTTTCTATCACTCTGCTTTTTGTTTCGATGAAGTTGAATTCTACAAAATATAATTCAGATACCTGAAAATTTTATTCAATATTTAATCCAATATAATATATGCTTTAAAGGAATTTCAAAAATTTCGCTCAAATTTTTTAAAAATGTATAAATTTTGAAAACTTTTTTCAAAATTTATGCATTTTTAAAATTTACTCCTGACCTAACTAATCTACATTATAGTCAAAGGAATCATTTCATATGCTTTTAGAATACCTATAATTTTTGTAACTTTCGCATTTTAATATTTACTTTTAGATTAATAGCTATTCATTTAAAAGCGAAAACCCGATGTTTCAACTTTCTATCTACCCCAAACACATCCCTTATCGGGTCCGATAACTGAATGGATAATATAGTGTCTTTTCACTTTCTCGTATACGAAGTATACAAAGAGAAAGTATTGTAATCGACAAAAAATTCGAACTCGAGATTTTGACGAATCTCCACGTTTTAGACCTCCCCGAGTCCGAAAAACACAATTTTAGAATTATGTCTGTCTGTGGACACGATAACACGACAATTATTAGAGCTACGGAGATGAAATTCGGTATGTGATATTGACACATAATTTGTAGGTTTCTATCAAATTCTGGACAAAATCCGTCTAAGGGAAGTCTGTCTGTCCGTGTTCATTTGAATACTATAACTCCAAAACTTGAACAGCTAGATGGATAAAATTTGGTACACAGTTTCAGCATCAGGAATGTAGGTCCGTATCAAAGTTTGGGCCAAATCTGTCAAAGGGTTGACTGTCTGTCTGTCTGTATAATCGCATACTTCTAAACATTATAACTCGTAAACCCTACGGTTTTGATGAATAAAAATTGGTATGAGGCTTGCTAACATTAATTGTAGATCCGTGACCAATGTTTTTTCAATCGGTTAAAAACAAAGTGTTCAAATCGCCTATTTGTCTTCTCTCATCACACAATGACGGATTGCCGTTATTGCGTAATTGCGCGATTCACTTGCGCTAATCCTTTCCGCTTCTCCCCACGCCTCTCGCCTCCAAGCTTCAAAGTAACATTACTGATGTGATTGATTTTAAAAGCTGATAGCCTCTTTTTTTATGAATATCCAACTTATGCGTCGTTTATGTATTTTTTAAAAATGATGCTTCAGCACTTTTTAAAAAATTCAGGAACATAAAGTTTTAACTAATTTTCAACAATTTATTGCAAATTATTTGTTGCACTCATAATTCAACCGTTATGACTTTCACATAATACATTTTGAATTTCGCGATTATTTTTTTTTTAATTTTCATTTGAGTATAAATGAACACATTCTTTAATGAGTATACGAATGCAGAGAACTATATTGATTTTTTTGAATTGTAGGCTCATATTTAGTACAAATATTTTTGGAATGATATCTGAACCAATTATATTTGATTTACTGTTATTCTTAATTCCATAATCAAGAACTATCAAATCCATCAACAAAATGTTTGGAATTTATTGTTAGTCGACAAACTTAAATGAATTCGGTGATTATATGAAAGGTTTGAGATCCAAACGTGATTACTATGCGCCTGGGACAGTGGCGGTTCGTCAGCTCAGAAACAAGCAGTGCTGCAAAAGTTGTACAAACCTAAGTTGTTAATTTTGTGCTGATTATTTTGGTATATAATGATGATAGAGTAAAAATTGATAGTTTTTGAGTTATAAGCAAAGGAACTGGGGAATTTTTTTTCATGTTTTTTGGTTATAACTAAAATTCCAACAAAATTATCGGTAGCAAACCTAAAATTCGTAATCAGCACCCGAGAACACATAAAGAAGCAAAAAATTACAACTCTTTTGGAAATTGGATTAAAAAAAACTACTTAACTCCTGTGAAAAATCGAAAAATAAAAGCCAAATGAGCAAATCGCGCCAATCGTGGGCGGGGAAAAATGCATCTCAAATGAATGCAATTTTAAGCAGATAAAGGGTTGCTTTTCCACTCCCACTTCGATTTGATCATTGCATTAATTTCGGATACGTAGGAGGGGGCAAAACTCTCTGCAGCTCTGGTCTGTCTCTCTCTCAATTTCTGATTGATTTTCCGTCTTCCTTTTACATTCTTTCTTACTTATTTTGCCATTTTCGTTGATCATTGAATTCTCAAAGTGAAAAAGTACGCCAATTAGAATAAAAACGACAATACAAGCTTTTAATATCCGACTCTGTTCGGAGACATTTTTTTGAAAAATAACGTATATATATATTTAATGTTATTTTTCAACTGCATATGTTTTAAAACTATGAAAATATTGTAAAATTAGGCTTTCAAAATAATATTTTTTAAAAAAAAAACTGAGAAATTTGAAGAAAAACGAGTAAAATATTTGCCTTACGCCAACAGCCTTAGACAAAATCATATTCTAAATATACATAAATCCTTGTAGGAGAACATTTGTATGACAGTTATCTGTTTTATGCTCTAAAATATTTCTTGCACTTCAAAATAGTTTCGAGATATAGCTGCACATAGTTACTAAACTGGTAATTTTTCATAAAAAATGCTTTTCGTTTATATTTAAGCACTTAAAAATAATACTTGATTTTAAAATTGACCTTAGTTTCTAGAGGAAAACATCAAACATATTACAGAAAACAATCTCAGAAAATTTCAAATCAATACTTGAATAACGTTTTGAGAAATCATTGTTACGGTCGACAGTTTTCCTCAAAAATATCATTTCTCAGAAAACACATTTAAAGTTTTCATGCAACTTAAAATAATGCTTACAGTTCGGTAATAAAACAGCTGTAACTGCATTTGTATTTCACGTAGAGTAAAAAGTGAGACAGTTTTAGAAAGCCTGTTAAACAGGCTACAAAATTAAGTCATAAAGAGTTTTTTGGTAATTTCATCAAAAACGACGATTTTAAACCAGTCGGATACCTTAAAATATTTTCAGGGAGACTTCAGCCGCCACTGTCCCGGGATAAAATTCACCACTGGAGTTCAATTAATATCTTCTCTTCTTTGGTTACAACAGAAATGGAATACCAGGAAACAAAAATCAATCTGCAAAAAGACTCTCCAGACTGAAATTTAAAAAAAGTCATACATTAAAATGGCATTAAGGTGATGAAAAACCATCACAAACTGAAGCCCATATAGAAAAATAAAATACAAAAAAAACCCCGTTTCTTTGCTGCTAAGAAAATTGTTACTGTCTAATAAAAAAATAAAGATAGTACTTCATTGCATGATGATAAA
The DNA here is from genome assembly GCA_013235015.1 of Araneus ventricosus. Taxonomy (NCBI): domain Eukaryota; kingdom Metazoa; phylum Arthropoda; class Arachnida; order Araneae; family Araneidae; genus Araneus; species Araneus ventricosus. Next base: position 27,833 of record BGPR01015793.1, on the reverse strand, counting down.
ACAGAAAAACACGAGTGCGATTAAACGTATTAAACTTTGGAGCAAATGTTTGCTTAATACCCAAGAAATGGTACTGTGTGAAAAAAAATAAAGAATCCCGAACTCAATTCTCCCCATTTAAGCACTTTAATCTGTGAGTTTAAGACAAGATCAGAATTTCAATTACGAAATTTAATTCCTACTCGAGTGCGTTCAAAGGTCGAGCGATTCTGAAAGGGGGAAGTTTTTAATTTAAAAAATAGGTGAAAAAATCCCTCCACGAAGCATTCTTGATATTAAGCTGGCAACATTATACAGTTTCAACACGTATCTCCATTCTGTGAGCCCCCCTTTCGCCGATAAATATAAAACTTTTAATCAACACTCTTTCTTCGCGGACGTGCCGTGCATAAGGAACTCCAAAAATCCGGACTATTTGAAGAAAATCTCTCTCAATGGTGAAATCGCTTCATCCTTCGGCTCGGAATAGAGATTTTAGTTTTCCTCCATTCGTTGTGGCATTTAAATTTGTATTTTTTACCGTCTGTAAAGTGTGATGAAGTGAGGTGGTCCAGAAATGCAGATTATATACAAGTTTTAACTGAACCGCATTTATAAAATCTTATGTCTTTCGCTTTGATGAATAAAACTTAATTTAGTTTATTTAAGACAATCATAAAGTACGACTCTCAAATTTTATAGTCGTATCTCTTTAAAACTTTCACCATGAAGGATAACATGATAAAAGCATTGTAATGACTTAGATACGAGGAGTACCACCAAAAAGTTTACAAACCATTTTTTATATTCTGTAACTTTGAAGTTAGGCAGTATGTAGCTATAGCAAAATTTTTATATTGTTTCAGGCGGTAAAGTCATCTCAGTTAGCAACATTGGCCACTACCATTTGCTGGAAAGTTCCAGTTAGAGACGCAGGGTCGACAAGAGCAATGGCCTAAGCGGGAAGTGTGTGGTGTAATTCAATTTCTCAATGCGAAGAACGTGTCAGCTGCTGAGATTCATCATCATTAATGATAAAGACTGATACTAATTAGTATCAGTCTTTATCAGAAGTTTATAAGGAAAGCGTGATGATTCGGCAGAGTGTGGCAAAATGGTACTTCGAATTTCGAATCAGGAATGACTGTGCGCTGAATACAAAAGACCCGCAACAGTTGTCATTCCCTAAGCGGAAAGTGTGTGATGTGATTCAATTTCTCAATGCGAAGAACGTGTCAGCTGCTGAGATTCACCATCATTAGTATCAGTCTTTATCAGAAGTGTATGAGGAAAACGTTATGTGTCGGCAGAGTGTGGCAAAATGGTACAACGAATTTCGAACCAGGAATGACTGTGCGCTGAATACAAGATCCGCAACAGTTGTCACAGCAGACAACAATCCTGGGGAGCAGGAATATCATCATATAGTGGTTACCATCTATTTTTAGCCTTGAAAGAACATCTTGGAGGACACAGATTCCAAAGTGAAGAAGATGTGAAAACAGCAGTTCAAAGTTGACTCCACAGACACTACATTTTGCGTCAGTAGTATGTAGGTATAGCAAACTATTTATATTGTTTCAGATGGTAATGTCACCTCGGTTGGCAACATTGTCCACTACCATTTGCTGAAAAGTGCCAGTTAAAGACGTAGGGTCGACAAGCGAAATGGCCTAAGCTGGAAGTGTGTGGTGTAATTCAATTTCTCAATGAGAAGAACGTGTCAGCTGCTGAGATTCATCATCACTAGTATCAGTCTTTATCAGAAGTGTATGGGGAAATCGTGATGAGTCGGCAGAGTGTGGCTAAATGGTACAGTGAATTTCGAACCAGAAATGACTGTGCGCTGAATACAAGAGCCGCAACAGTTGTCACAGCAGACAGCAATTCTGGGGAACAGGCATATCATCAGCCAGTGGTTACCATATATTTTTAGCCTTGAAAGAACATCTTGGAGGACACAGATTTCGAAGTGACGAAGATGTCAAAACAGCAGATCAACGCTGAAACGCTGATCAGCAAATTATGAAACTTTTTAAATTTCGTAAGCATTGGAGTAGAGAAGTGGAAGAGGACGGAATTTTAGCATTTCGTATTAGCACCAGTGTTCGCCGAAGCAGAGAAGATTTTAATTAGTCAACTTCTCTGCTTATTATCATCTGTAATATATTTAATGGTAGTATCTTAGCACACTTACACATCCTCGGCGGTTTTTTCCAATATGATTTTGACCATGGCTGAATTTCTCACTGGACTGTTTTGCTCTTGGTCAGGTTGATATTGAATATTCTTAAAGCATCTACTTAAAAAAAGTGCATTTTTATTTAGATATAAATATACACAACCGCAGTGGTATTTCCTTAAAATGAACCGTATGGTAAAGAATTTTTGCTTCATTTATTCTAGGAAGCCATTGAAAAGCTGACCCCTTTATTTAAAGAATCATTCAATGCCATGCTCTATCTTCAAATATTGATGTGAACTGATTCTTCATCTCACTTTCTTTAACTCTGCAAGCATGCCAGAGGCTTGGATGGCTATTATTTAATAGCTCATAAATGAGATTAGGGCATGCTATGCCAAACAGTTGACCCCTTTATTTAAAGTAGCATTCAATGCCATGCTCTATCTTCATACATTGATGTGAACTGATTCTTCATCTCATTTTCTTTAACTCTGCAAGCATGTCAGAGGCTTGGATGGCTATTATTTAATAGCTCATAAATGAGATTAAGGCATGCTGTGCCAAATATATATAACTCAAGAACTTTGGTTTGGAACAACACAAAATGACAGAAAATTTCAAGTTGAATATAAGCAAAGGCTCAAAACTAAAATCCCTTTTATCAATTACATAGTCATTATTTTGAAAGAGATAAGCTGCTGTAGAATTCAGACATGGAGTTTTGAGGAGATGATTTGATATGTCATAATGCTATATTGAAAATAATGTTGAGAGAAGGAAAAAATGAACTAATGTAGGAAAAAACTTTCATTATAAGCATATTAAATTGAACCAAAGACATAAAGGATTTGCCATAACAAAAAGAATTTTCAAAATCGTTTAAATAAAGACGGAATTTCTCTGAATTTTACTAATCCACTATCATTTTGTCTCCCAATATAATTACTTAATCAATAAGTAACAGATTAACTCAGTTTGATGGATGGAATTCAACCAAAGTCATAAAGGATTTGCCATAACAAAAAGAATTTTCAAAATCGTTTAAATAAAGACGGAATACTGATGGAATTTCTATGAATTCTACTATTCCACGATCATTTTATCTCCGACTATAATTACTTAATCAATAACAAACAGATTAACTCAGTTTGATGGATGGAACTCAACGAAAGTCATAAAGGATTTGCCCTAACAAAAACAATTTTCAAAATCAAAATTTTCAAAAAGAATTTTAAATAAAGACGGAATACCGATGGAATTTCTCTGAATTTTACTATTCCACGATCATTTTGTCTCCGACTATAATTACTTAATCAATAACAAACAGATTAACTCAGTTTGATGGATGGAATTTTAGAAATTTTTTGAAAATAAACCCAAATGTCTGCTCTGCAAATTTTAAGAAACGTAAATACGCAAAAGTCCCAATCCGTGCACGCTTTTTACCTGCAACTGGGAGAAGACGACCAAGAGAACGTCGTAGCAAAGATAAACATTTCTGTAAGAGAGCGCTGATTTGATTTCTATGGGTTGCAATAGAAAAATGAGCGTCCCGATGTTATTGCTTTCACTCGACTGGATTTGCGAGCGCCCGCCAGATATGAATTTATCGCTTATTTAGAGGGAGGCAGGTCGAAATTGAATTTGGGCCGCTACGATTGCAGTATAATGAATGAATCTCAAGCCCCGATGGAGCCTGTTGGAACGGAGTGATGACATTCACAACCAAACAATCGGAGGAATCTGCCAGGTAATTCACTTTTCCCTCCGCGGGGGAAAGTGTAGGGATTACAGAAGAGTCTGTAGGGATTTATACCGAGGAATAGGGTAGATTGTAAAAGTGCAGATACAACAGGGATGTAGTTTTTTCTTATATGAAGCCATTTTACGGTAGTGAAAAATTCAAATTTCAAAATCTTGGAATTTTCAATTAATTGATGAAGATATTTAAGCTCGTATATTGACTTCTACAACTGACTAGAGTCTATACTTATAGAAGGAAATATGCGCGTGGGTACTTGCGCGCGATGTCCAGACAAATCTATCACACTCACAGTCATGAAATTTGGCACAAGAGTAGTCGTAAAGGTGACGCAATGCACCTCGAAGCCGTAATTTTAAAATTCAATCTAGAAAATTTTTCATTCAATGTTTTGTGTTGTTTTGGGTCATTTTTTGGCACGTTTACAGCTGTAGTATCTTTTCTAGTGATTGTTGAAAAACAATCAATGCACCATCGGATAGAACAAACAATTTTCGTTCTAATGAAGCTTGTTTTGAGTTTCAAACGTAATTTACTGAATTTTGAGACATTTTTAAAAAAATAGTCAGTTTTGCCATCGAAATTCTATTTTTATTTTTAAATCTGCTGCATTCGACGTTCTAATAACACTATTATTTTAATTTTTCCGCTTATAACTGGAACGGTTCTATCGTATTTAAAACGAGAACGGTTAAAATATCTTTTATGGTTTTTTTTAAATTAATTTTTTCCTGGTCAGTTGAAAGATATTTTTATCTATCGATCTCCCTCCCGCGACACTTTTCAGGAACGTTTTAGGCAATTTCATTGGCTGACGGTGCAGAGAGCATCTGATGTGATAACTTTCAACTGAATGACTTCGCTTATTATTTTCGGCAGTGTCTTAACGTGTTTATGTCTCGCATATTTTATTTGCTTTATCATAATCATTTTCAAGTTGCAATCTTTTAATATTGTTTCGGATTAACGCTCTTTGTATTTTCTATAGTTGAAATGTCATTATCGCGAAGAAAAATAAGCGGGAAAATTAATAATGCGTACCTTTTGTTTTGTTCTCAAAACTTATTCATGCCATTGTGGGCGTTTTTCTTTTTGCATTTTGTTGAAGTCCTGATTTCACGGGAAACTCCATGCGCATAGTGCTAGTTTTTGATAATTGTAAAACTAAAATGTGTTAAAATAACAATGGAAACATGTACAGTAGAATCCCGGAATCCGAAGCAATTGGGATTCACCTCTGTTCGTATTCCGGGTAATTCGGATTATCCGGGAAATTCTGATTATCCGGAAAATTGGGTAAAATACTCTTGATATACCAAATGCAGTAGAGTATTGACTCCGGGTGCTCTGTGAAGGCGTACGGAAAGAGCACGCGCCGATTCGCACGGTACAATGGCAAACAAGTTGAGGGTAGAAAGAAGATATCTGAGTTTGTTTTTACTAATTAAGGAGCTGTATTCATTCTTAAAGACCAATTCGAATGTTTTTTTTAAGTTAGAAATAAATATTAGCTTTGTGTTTCTTTCGTAATTGTTATTTTTCCTTCATTTTTCAGTAAAATTTGAAAAAAGAAAAGATTTTCGGATTCCTCGGGTTCGAATTCCCGGGATTCTACTGTAAGTACATAAAAAATATATCTGCGCTTTGAGAGAAAAATATATATAATTTTTGCCGCCACATCATACTTTTTATCACTCCGTTTTGATTTTCTTCATTTCATTGACTATCATTGAGGCTCTCCTCTATCTTACTTCCTTGTGAGTCCCTCTTAGAATGATTAATCAGCAATTTAGACACAACATTTCGCAGCATGTAAATGGTGAATCACTTTTTTTATTTGCTGTACTCTTATCTTTCCAGCTATATCCTCTTAGTATCGAAATCGTTGTAATTATCGTAGTAATTGAATGAAATATTGCTTTTTAAAAATGCAATACTAGATTACTCTCTATCTTTTCTTATATTTATAATAACATTTCTATCCTCCTTACCACTATTTTTTAAAGCTTTGATAATCAGTCTTAGACATCCCGTTCGAATTTAAAATCGTTTTAAAATGATCAATATTTCCCAGCTGATCTAATTTGGCTACTAATACTAATCTCTTCATTGTAAACATTTGAACTCCCCAATCAAGCAGAATCTGGTAGTCAAGGAAAGCATCAAATATTTAGTACCTGTTCTGTAACTTTCTATTCATCTTTCAGCAGCGGATATAGTTTAAATGTTTCACTGCGACCGGTACAAATAATGTACCAGTATATATTTTTTCCTCTGTGTGGGGGATGATGCCGATGCTAAGCCACTTAGCCAAAAGGATTTCATCCTCCCCCCAGCTGGATCTAATTTCCTGTTCTCTCATTGCCCTGTAGATATATTTACTTCAATATCGTACTGTGTGTGATCTCATAGATATTTAAAGAGAAACAAACAACTTCAGAGAGCTCGAAGTGACTCGAAGAATTGTTCGCAAATAATTTGAAAAGAGAGAGGAATTTCCTTCTCCTCCGCCTGAATCACAATTTAAAAAGGAGATTTTTAAACTTCATTTACTTGCAATAGAAAAATTAACTTATATTCTCTCTCCCATGATGGTTCGCTGTGGACTACTAACAGAGTCTTGTTTTCGAAAACGACGGATTTAACCCTCCGTTAAGCTAAAGTCCTGATGTAGCCACCTGTTTGTGAACCTTACACATGCTAAATCTGCCGATGAGACATAACAGTCCTTATTTTTATCTGCATGAGAATGTTTAGAGTGGACTGTTCAGTTCGGAATGTAATGTTTTTTCTTTCTGTTTTGTTGATATTTTGTACTCCCCGCCGTCCGGGTCAGTGCCTTGCACCTTCTGGGTAGGCTGTGCCGGCATGGGCAAATAAATAAATTGTCATCATTTGACTTTTGTTACGTCCTGCGAAGTTCGTAGCCCTCGTCGATGTAGCTTTGAAATGAGACATTAAGCTTGTGGTGCGAGTGGGGTTCACAATCAGAAGACGCTGCTGCATAAATAAAACATTTTATTTACACAAACTTCAACAACTAATTTAAAATGAAATGTCATAACGATTCGAGTTAGCTTCTTGACTCCGCATCGACTCCGGGATAACAAAGGAAGGAAACATCAACCGCAGGGTCACTGAAGCAACTGGGTGGAGGCAACCTGGAAAACAAAGGAAAGAGACAGAGATTCCCTGATTGAGCTACTCCATATACCCCAGTTGGCGGTATCTTCGAGTTGCCACAAGTTATTTCCCAATTCCTGATTGTGTCCCATTCGGGTTAGCTTCTTGACTCTGCATTGACTCCGGGATAACAAAGGAAGGAAACATCAGCCGCATGGGACGCTGAAGCAACTGGGTGGAGGCATCTTGGGAAACAAAGGCAAGAGAGAGAGAGAGAGTTCTTGGTAGATCTTCTCCATATACCCCAGTTGGCGGTATCTTCGAGTTGCCACAAGTTATTTCCCAATTCCTGATCGTCTCCCATTCAGGTTAGCTTCTTGACTCCGCATCGACTCCGGTATAACAAAGGAAGGAAGCATCAGCCGCATGGGACGCTGAAGCAACTGGGTGGAGGCAACCTGAAAAACAAAGGCAAGAGAGAGAGAGATTTCCTGATAGAGCTTCTCCATATACCCCAGTTGGCGGTATCTTCGAGTTGCCACAAGTTATTTCCCAATTCCTGATTGTGTCCCATTCGGGTTAGCTTCTTGACTCTGCATTGACTCCGG
>BGPR01015793.1:3669-14549 GCA_013235015.1 Araneus ventricosus | reverse complement strand
TTGGATACATAAAAACGATGTTAATTACAGTTGGTGTTCGAAAACTCTCGTCCAAGTTAATTGTGTAGCTTAAAGGACAAATGCTAGAATCTCCGAGACTTGACATGAATACATCTAGTTACTTGAAGTACTCACTTACTGGATACATAAAAACGATGTTAATTACAGTTGGTGTTCGAAAACTCTCGTCCAAGTTAATTGTGTAGCTTAAAGGACAAATGTGGAATTTCCTAGACTTGACGTGAGTACATCTAGTTACTAGAAGTACTTACTTATTGGATACATAAAAACGATGTTAATTACAGTTGATGTTCGAAAACTCTCATTTAAAAATGCTTGATGTAGCAGAAAACAATAGCATTTTAAAAATTGCTATTATTTGAAGTTGTTTTCGACGATGGTCAATGGCGTCCACAAAAAATACGCGCGCAACTACGAGAGACGTTCCGAAAGTAAGTTTCGTTATGCTTTTGCACAAAGAAGCTTTATTACAAACAGAAAAATGAAATGACATAACAAAAGACTTTTGGCTATTTTTTCACATATTCAACACCGGCATTGATACATCCTGGTAAAAATTGGTGTTCAGCGATTGAAGGAAGTTCTTCACTGCCTTAATGCCAGTTTGATGAGCATGTTCGGAAGTGACGTTTCCTGTGTTAATTAACAAAACCTGATATAAATAGGGTTACCATACGTCCGGGTTTTGTCCGGACAGTTCGAATTTCAAACTCACGTCCGAACAAGTGTCCATACTTCAAAATGTCCGAATTTACTCTAGCAAATGCGACGAGAGAGAAATTTAGTTGTAATTGAGAAATTCTGACGTATTCGAAAAAGCCAGTGGCCAATCCAGGGGAGGGGCTATCGGGCTGCAACCCCCCCTCCAGGGCTAAACGAAAATTCTTGATTTATTTTAAAATCACTACAACTGTTCGATCTTAATTTTCATTTAAAAAGAATAGTAATAAAATCGTGACAACATTGCTTTCTGACTTGACAGACTCGAAAATTTTCCTACTTTTCTAGTCATTCCACTTGCACTTGTAGCGTGGGCGCGGCTGAAAACATTTTTTGGTCAGCTATTTCATTGTATTTTTTATTAAATTATTGAAAGTATTGTAGTGTTCTTTATTATTCTTATTGTCAGGAGAGGAAAGCTTGTAAAGTTAAAGTGTTTTGGTTTATATAAGCCATGAGGTTTGACATTCGTCACTACGATACAAAATTTTTATGACCTCCGCCCCCCCCCCAGACCCGAATCTTGGATTCGCCACTGGAAAAAGCTGATGCCATTTTGCCAATGAAAGAAGATTCATTGTTTACATCCACTGTTGATGAGAAAGCAGATAAGCCCCCTTACTATGGCCAATGTCCAAACTGAAAATTAAAAGCTTTGGCGGCTATGTTTTAATTATGTTTTTTATTACCATAATTTCGAATTGCCAAACATTAATAAAAATTGTAAATCTGTCGATTCTGAAGTCTTAATTTTTTTTCAATTCCTCAAATTCTGTGATAGCGTTATGAAAGAGGGTCGTGGGCAGCAGGTAAGCACCCCCAAGATCTTCACCCCTTTCCGGGGTATCCGGATTTCAAGTAAAACAATTATGGTAACCCTAGATATCTTCTTCTTTCTAATCCTTCTGATCTGAATCAGATCAGATCCATGAGGTCGTTCGCCTTCATCACCTCCAACACGAAATCCGGTCGCTCAAGCAGGTCATCATACACCTAGGCAACACAGTCAAGTAGATGTTGCGGAGTGGCCTCAATCATGTTGCACTTTGTGCAGATTACCACGAGAGAATCTGAGGGTAAGTGACCGGAAGTCAAGCGAGTTCTAGATATAAATTTATGATAGATAATTAAATACAGATGTGTGGAATAAGTCTTGATTCATACAAGCTTTTAGGCTGAAAACAGCAATAAATCACATACAGTAAACTCTCGCTACAACGATATCCGATACAATGATAAATTCCTCTACATCAATACAATGCTGTGGTCCCAGTGAATTTGCATCGAATATAATGTTATTCTCCCCTCAATATAACGATATTCTGTACACCAATAAACCCCTGTACAACAATGATTTTTAAAAATCTCAACATCATTTTCTTCCTCCGTAACAATATTTCATGGAGGATGAGCCAACTGATAACGATGAAAATTCCAAAAATGACAATGTTTCAGATGTTGAATAATGTGTTTTGAGCCTGCAAAAGACTTTAACTGAGCTTGAAGAAAGAAGTAGCAAAATATCTGGAATTAATGTGGAGGAATATACAAGGCATGTCCGGAAAGTAAGTACCGTTTTGGAAAAACTCGCATAAGAAAAGTTTTCTCAAAACAAAATTTATTTTTACATGAAAGAGCATTTCGGAAACTATTTTTCTACATAGTTACCACCATTGTTCAGACATATGTCATAGCGACAAACCAACATGTCTATACCCTCTTCAAACAAAGATGCCGCCAGTGAAGACAGCCACTGCTGAACACCGTTTTTTGCGTCGTCATCGCTGTCAAAGCTCCTACCTCTAAAATCACGCTTCAAGTTCAAGAACAAACCGAAGTTTCATCACTGGTCACAATTTTGTTTAGGAATTCATTGCCCTCTTCACTGCAACGGGTACGAAATTTCAAAGCACTGCCAAGTCACTTCGTTTTGTGGACATCCGTTAGCATTTTCGGAACCCAACGGGAACTCAATTTGCGATAATTTAAGCGATTTGTTACAATCTCATGCAGAACAGTTTTTGAAATCTGTGGAAACTCATCAAAAAGCATTCTTATTGTGAACCGTCTGTTTTCACGAATTTTCTCATTCACTTTTGCAACCAAACCATCACTGACAACAAAAGGTCGCCCACTCCGTGCTTCATCATGAAAATTGGTGCGTCTATCATTAAATTGTCGAACCCACTTTCTAACCATTCCATCAGTCATTGCATTTTCACCATAAATCTCTACAAGTTGACCATGAATTTCAGCTTGCTTAACATTATTTGCGTTCAAAAACCGTGTTACAGAACGTACTTCACAGTCGGCGGATCGGCAATTGTCTTAAACATTTTGAACACTCACTAACACATGTAAACACATCACAATCTGGTTGTAATGGCGTCAGTGGACAGACAATCAAACAGAGACCCGTGTGCACATGCGCGGAACTTCGACACTAGCGCTGCGGTGGCAGTAGAACGAAACGGTACTTACTTTCCGGACACGCCTCGTATAACAGCGGATGAACTTCGATGGTTCTTGTGGTTTTTGCAGGAGTTACTGAAGAAGATATTCTGTCTAAAATCACAGACGAAATGGAAACTGATGATAAGGAGGACGATGATGATGATACAGATCCATCGCAATCTTCATTGACATCCCAGGAACATCATCAATCAGTTCAGTCTCTACGGACATTTTTTTAAGCCTTTATGATGATGATGAAATGATGATCATTTTCGTGCATTAGACTCTATGAAAACCTTGTTAGTTCACTTAACAGTTTTAAAAAAATGAATAAGCAAACGAAAATATTGGATTTTTTCGATTAATAAGTTTCTCAGGTATATGTGTATAGCTGAATTTTGAAATTTTTGTATGTTTTAACAATTATTAACACTCTGGTGCTGCTTTTTTCGGAAAATATATATTATTGTATTCTGGCCACATTAAAATAGCCAAAATTAAAAATTTTTATATTGTAATTACATCTCCCCTCGATATAACAATACATCTCATTATAACAATATCTTGATTTAGTCCCCAAAGTATTGTTGTAACGAGGTATTACTGTATATAGATGACTATAGTCAACAGCCTAAATGTTCGATTATACACAAAAAAATGTATAAGGAATAAAGCATACATTTGAGGCCATCTTTAATCATATCCTGATTGTCACTCAATTAAAGCTGTGAAATACGACTGAGTTAGAGGTATAGAATGAAAGATGACATTTTTGACAGTTTCATACTCTTAAATAAAAAAAGAGTAAAACTAATTAAGCATCCTATACAGTGTCTATAATTAATTGTCCGCTTATAAAAGGATTTCCTTCAAAACATCTTGAATTTTCTGGAAATATTAGGAAATTTATTGAAGAGAGGAATTAATTTTAACGCAAGTTCGGAATATTTTACTTTTTTAATGCGCAACTTCATTTATTTATCCCATAACGTGTTATGAACTATGTTTATTACAAAAATAATGCGTTTTAAAATATTCCTAAAAAATTTAATACAAGGAGAAATGTGACACTCATAATATTTCCCTCTTCCAAACAACATATACGTAACACATAACTTACTTAAAAAAAGCAAAAATCTTTTTTCTGACAAGGCACTCCAAATTTTACTATATTGAATCCGAAATGCTTTTGTTGTTAAGAAAAAATTTCAATTCGCATATTTGAAGCTTATTTTTCAAAGGAACTTTTCTCTTACGACATTTAAAAACAAAGATTAAGGCTTTAGAGTGGAAAAGGAAAAAGATTTTCAGTGTTTATTAAAATCTTTAGCAAAACGAGAGAGGATGTTTTCGGATTGCAAAATTCTTGTTCTCCTTTCCCCCTGTTTTTTCAGCGTCGTACAGCAAAATGGTGCTTTGCAGCTGACAACAGATGTCGTGCCGAGTTTAATTTTTCTCTTCTCTTCAAGAAATGATTTTTTAAAGCTCGACTCGGAAAAACTGTTGCTATTTACTCAACAGATTTGTGACATTCATCTTCTCTTTTATGCTTTATGACTGAAAACTAAGCTGTTTGATATAAATTCGAAAGAAATAACACAAAACATACGGGAAGAAAATGTTGATTGAAAATTGTGCATTGACTGTCTGAACTACAATGTGAATTATAAGTTTCACGGAGGGAGAGGTATTATATTTTTTATATAAAAATGTTGAGAATTTATTTTTTGTTTCAAATAGAAGGCAGATTTAAAATATTTTAAAATTAATTTAAATAAAGAAAATTTCAAGAAAATTCTGTATGAGAGTTATCGTTACCCTCTTGTCTATCTAAAGTGTAAATGAATTACTAAGCAAATTTACTCCATATTCAAAAAGTTGTTTACGCTTTGTATGGCGCAGGACATCATGTACAATGAAAAATGAATTTTAGAATTTATGAACTTTCGACTAATAATGAATGTTTTGAACCATGAAAGAGTAACACAATTAATAAATTTATTAATCATTGCTTTACAACTAACTTATGTCCTTCTAACGTCCGGTCGTAAAAAATTGTAGTTGAAGCTGAACTATAAATTTCATTAAGAAAACTTATAAACTTACCTGCAATGCTGATAGAAGAGTTCAAAAAAAGAAAATAAAGCAGAAACTTTCTTCACGTTTAGTACTTAATAAAGAGAAATTTTCTAGATCTAACAGTACACGTAGAAAATGAAAATACAATGTACTGAAACCGTGGAAGAAAGATCTTTTGTTAATTTAACCAGCTAAAACAAATGGAGTCAAAAGGCCAATTATTAACTTTTGTACCACTTACTTTTTTTCCGTTTCGTGTAAGATCTATCCCAGTGGTTCCCAACGTTTTTGGTGGTGCGGACCACCTGTTGTATAAAAAAATATTTTGAGGCCCACTAACTAATAATTATATATATATATATATATATATATATATATATATATATTTACCTTCACTACTATGAGAAAGATTTTACTAATTATAGCCATAGTATATTATTCAGTTATATAGATGATTTAATATTATTCAATAAAGAAATAGACCTTAAGCCACATATTGACTTCTTTCCCGATTATTTAAAACTTATGAAAACTAATGACAATGAATTAGCTGCAGAATTTCTAGATCTAGATATAAAAATTATAGATAACAAAATAGTAACAGATATCTTTGATAAAAGAAATGCATTTAATTTTCAAGTTAATAATTTTCCTTTTTGGGATAGTAATCTTAGCATTTCTGTCTTCAAGAACTTAGTAAAAAATTATATAATTAGAAATAATAATTTAGTAACAGACATTGTTAACAGAATTAAGACCATAAAAAATTTCTATTCTTTTGCAATAGATTATGGAATGCCAATAAGTTTTCTAAGAATATATATAGATAAGAAATATTTAGGTCATTTAGAATAAAACATTCATATTGGTATATAATGGTTTATTTTCATTTCTTTGATTGTAGGTTAGTGTTCTTTCATATTCTACTTCTAATGTGTAATTTTATTCAAATTTGGTTATTGAGTTATTGGTTTCAGATTTATTGCATAGATGTCGCCAGGATCTTTCAAGTGAAATTTTCCTTTTTAATAGACATTCTTACCAACTTTCAAATATTATCTAGATAAATAATTTTATTACATTTTTTAAATAGTTTTGAGATTTTTAATATGGGTATCTTACTATTTTTTATATCAAAAATTAATTATATTATTTGGTCAATTATGCTGTTTCACAGTTGGAAATCTAGTACTGGCAATATGTGATGCCAAGCTAAGTGGCGGTATATATTGAAAGTGTTGTATTCTGGTAAGGATAAGTAGAGACACTGATTATTTAATGTTTAATGAAAAGTATGGGTATTTTATTGAATGATATATTTACTGTTTTTAGTGCAATATATTGTTGTATTACATATTTTTATACTGAATTTTATTCGTTTATATATAGTTATGTTTTATTGTTAGGGTTAGTGTATTACTTTTCTTTCTAAATTCGTTCATTTTAGGGTAAATTACCCTGTTTGTTTTTTCAACAAATTTAGTAACAGGGATGGTTTGCACAGCAAAATTAATTTAACCTCGGTGAAGTTTGTCCACAGCCAAACTGCTATATTAATTGCTGAAAACTCCATATACTTGGATATACTTTTTCAGTACTTTTAATAGCAACAGAGTTTTTTACTTGTTGACATAAATGTTTATACTTAATTTTTTGTTCATGGTTCTATAGTATTTTCAATTCTTTAGATTTTGTTTTACATTTGGTTATATTGTTCAAATAATGACTTTTTAGTTTAGGATTTGCTTCTTGATATTTCTTGTTTACTTTGTTTCATGATAATTCTTATAATAAGTTATATTTAGATTTATATTATTTATATATATATATAAGGTATATATATATATATATATATATATATATATATATATATATATATTATATATATATATATATATATATATATACAGGGTGTTCTATCGTGGTCCAATAGCTAATTACTAAACCGTTACAGATAGACATATAGTTCCAATTGGAAAAATGCTGTAAAGGAAGGTAAGAATTATATGTTTTTGAGTGAATAAATATATTCTTGAAAAAGTTACGAATTCTAACTTTTTATACAGTCCCCCGGTCCTATCAATCATATTTAGTAAAATATTTTAAACAAAAAAATTCCCACTCTTTTGCGACTAAAACTGACCGAGGTATGGAACTTTGAATATCGCTGACTTAGATCACATTACACCATTTCAATAGTCGTCTGGTAGACGATTCACCAATCAATGCGCAGCAGTTGCACGAGAAGTCTGATTGGTAAAAATCATGAAATTCGAAGCTCCATAACTCGGTCAGTTTTAATAGCTGAATTGTGGGACTTTTTTTGGTTAAAATTTTAGAGTGTCAAGACTATTTTACTAAATAGAACCGGGGAACCCTATAAAAAGTTAGAATTCGTCATTTTTTTCAGAAATATATTTAGTGACTCAAAAAACATAAAATATAATTCTCCCGTTTGTTTAAAGCATTTTACCAATTGGAACTGTATGTCTATCTCTAACGGTTTAGAAATTAGCTGTTGGACCACGATAAGTGTGTACACCCCGTATATTAGATGCCCTTATATGCCAATAATTAGTGAAGCTTGCTGTAAGAGGTATAAAAATATGTTGTTTTATAAAGCAAAAAATAAGTGAAGACTCTTGAAGCTCCCCTGACTTCGACTCTTGACTAGCAGTTCACGGCCCATTAATACGCTATCCGCGGCCCACAAGTGGGCCGCGGCCCATGGGTTGGGAACCACTGATATACCGTATTATGAGGCTAGATTATGCTAAGTGGGATGAAAATGTGCAAACACAGTTTTTTGTAAATATGTGCACAGAATTGACCAGAAACCGAAGACCACGATGAAGAGGCTAATTGGAAGAAACTGGAAAATACGCTGGCTTTCACGGCACAATGAACTTGTTTGAAAATCAGTGGCGGAGCAATGGGTTGGCAAGGGGATATAGGTGCTCTGGCGCAAGTCTTAGGAGGCGCCATGGAAACAAAATATTAGTGCGTTTATATCAGTTTTGAAAATCAAGTTAGGAAGAGAAGCGCGGAATAATATCATTATGCGAGGCCCCATTCACCCTAGCTACGCCACTGATGGGGAGAGGAAAGCGGAAAAATCACATTATGCCCATGTCCTATTTACCTTCTCTACGCCACCGGAAGCTGATCAGACTATGGATACTGTGATATATTTCAGCATAATATGAAGAATCGTAGAGCATTCTTTATCAAAAATAATATGTTTATTGGACATCTTCCACTGCACAAACATGTAAAACAAACACATGCACTTACATCACAAACGTTACCATCACTGACTGACATCGAATTCCATGTTCAAAATCCTCATTATTCTTTTCCGTTGCTAGGCAACGTTAGCAAAAGACAAATGCATCGTTGCCATACTATTTTTATAATCTTAATAAAATTAATGCCAAACGATATTTTTAATTAATTTCTTTTTCAGCCAAACGATATTTTAAAATTAATTTATTTTATGACCAAACGATATTTTAAAATTAATTTCTTTCGTGACCAAACGATTTTTTTATCTAATTAATTTCTTTTCTTCAAATATTTTAATAATTCTACAAATATATATTTTTATTCGTCACGAATATTCCAATACACAGGATTACCTATTTTAACCACCAATGCAAGTATATTCTGCGTGCAGTGATGTAGCGGAGAGGAAAGGGACGTATGGAGGGATTGGGACCCGTCTTAGACAACGGAAGGCAAAGTATAAGTGAGAATTTATCACTTTTTAAGTTGAATGTGGGGGAGGGGGGCAGGAAAAATATAGGATGTTCCTAAATTATTGCACCCATTTCAAAAATTAATAAAAAAATAATCTTACAATTATACTTTTTTTCTATTTTTAAGAATGAGAGCGTATTTTTAAAGGGTTTTTTTTTTAAGAAAGGTAACGCGCCGTTAAGGTGGTCTGTGTGGTTGTAAATTATTGGACATCTCCCATTTTTGAGAGCCATTATCTACGAAACTATTAAAGCAGGACGAAAAACAAAAGCATGCATTTGTAAGGAATTTTACGCTCTTTAATTTGTTAAGTCAAGTGTAATTCGAGAACTGAATGGTTTTCGAGATAGTCAAGAAAAACTAAAAAAGAAAACTAGAAAACGCGCATTGGCTTCGGCCGATCGGTAGCCACTGCGTATGGAAATCTCTCGCTGTATTAAATTTAAAACGCCGTCAGTGGCGAATCCAGGATTCGGGTCGGGGGAGGGGCTAAGGTCATAAAAATTTTGTATCGCCATGACGAATGTCAAACTTCATGGCTTATGTAAACCAAAACACTTTAACTTTATAGACTTTACTCGCCTGACAATAAGAATCATGAAAAAACAATACAATACTTTCGATAATTTAATAAAAAATACAATGGAATAACTAGACAAAAAATGTCTTCGACCGCGTCAACGCTACAAGTAAAAGTGGAATGACTAGAAAAGTAGGAAAATTTTCGAACCTGTCAAGCCAGAGAGCAATATTGTCATGTTTCTATTATTTTTTTTAAAAAGAGAAATTAAGAACAAACAGTTATAGTGATTTTAAATGTGAATCTTGACTTAGCTCTGGGGGGGGGGGGGCGGCAGCCCGATAGCTCCCCCGGATTCGCCACTGAACGCCGTAATGGTACGCCATCTACCTGAAAAAGTTTATTTTCTCTCTCATTTAAAAAACCTTAGTGTTAACAATATTAGTTTTTTTTTATTAATTTTTGAAATGGGTCCAATAATATATGACCATCCTATATTATGCTCCAGGCGCCACTTACCATCGTCACGCCACTGGGCAAAATACCTTTCTGTCACAATGTCACTTCATTACATGGTATAAAAAACTAGTAATTAGTGTTTATTAAATGAAATTCACACAAATCTTTTAAAAAAGAATTACGTTTCCTGGTAAAACACATTGTGGTTGTTTTTCCTCAAAACGACATTAACAGTTTCACTCACCCTATTTTTTACATCCAAGGATTGCAGAAACTCGATGTGCTTAAACGATCTCGTCCCCCGCTGTGATAGGTCGAAATAGATGCCCCACGAGAAAAAGAAACGGGTCCTTTCTCAGCGGAGACCCACGCACGGCTAATCTGGTGGACTCTTGGGCTCGGGTCACGTAATTCACGGGCTATCTCCTCCATTTCAGAGCGAGGTGCGATTCTTTACGGATGGCGAGGAAGGTGAAGATGCTCTTGTCAAGGGTTAAACGTTTTCTTCTCCTTCTTAGCTCTCATCTATATTCTTTTACACTCGGACAGCGATGGGGGATTTTTTTTTCCAAAACAACTGTCGACCCATAATATATTAGAAGCAGGCGTGCCGGCGGTGCAGATTTTTGGACATTATCGGCAATAATAGGGCAGTGCCGACGTATACCTCCGTTTTAGAAGTTTCTCCCTATTTTAGTGAGATATTTCCATTCTAAATTGAACAAGAGGGGTAATAAGAATACAAGTTCCCTCATAAAAGGGTACTTATCTTTATCGAAGTTTGATTTGTCAAAGTTTATCTGTTAATAAATTGGATCAATTTTTTTAAAACAAAGGTTTATTGGTGTATGTAAAAGTAGAAATTATT
>BGPR01015792.1:11097-35967 GCA_013235015.1 Araneus ventricosus | reverse complement strand
GTTACAGCTCTAATAAATCATAGTTGTTATTTGACCACTTTGTTACAACATATAGTTCCAATGGCAAAAATGCTTTAAATGAAGGGAAGACTTATATTTCATATTTTTTGAGTCATCAAATATATTTTTGAAAATGTTTCGAATTCTAATTTTTTATACGGTCATATCAGTCATATTTAGTAAAATATTCTTCACATACTACCATTTTTTTAAAATTAGTTCCACTCTTCTGAGACTGAAACTAACCAAGTTATGGAGCTTTGAATTTCATAATTTTAAACCAATCAACTGTTTCGACGAGTAAATATTATGCTCTGATCGGTGGATCGTTTTCAAGGCGGCAATTGAAATGGTGTAAAGTGGTTTAAGTCAGAGATGTTAATAACTCGATCAGTTTAGTCGCAGAAGAGTGGCAACTTTTTTTGTTTAAAATGTTAGGGTGTTAAAGATTTTACTAAATATGACTTATAGGACTGGAGGACCGTATAAAAAATTAGAATTCGTAACTTTTTCAAAAATGTGTTTATCTACTCAAAAAACATAAAATACACTGGCGTACAAAAGTTAAGGAATACTTCGTAAAATGCGAGAAATTTGCAATTAATACGAAAACTATGTTTCCAAATCAGTTCTGGAGAATCGTGTGACATTCAATAGAGTATTATATACATATTACAGTGAACATTCGGTCACGAGGGCAATTAAGGAGACCACCAGAAAGGGATGAAGGTGAAAATGAAGTTTCACCCATCCTGTTTCACAGAAAGCTGATAACGAGATGTAACTTTTATAAATGGTTATGGTTTAATGTGCATAATATTTACATGCAATTTCGTAAGCATAGCACAAATATTCGGGAAGATATAAATATTTCTTTAAAAATCCCAAATTTTTCCGCATTTGTTTTGCTTATAACATGCAGTGTTTTCATTCAAATTATTCGAAATTTGCAGAACACTTGACAATATGTTACAGAAATATTGTATTAAACTTTGAAGTAAATACGTTGAATATTACAGGAAATATGAGTATTTGTACTAAATAATTTGTTACTGCGCATGCGCGAGACGCATCGGAATTTTTCTTCCATAACTTCAAAGCCAGACATATAGAGCAACTTTTTTTTAAAAAATCCAGTTGAATCCCATTAAAATTCAGAAAGCTGTCGGCATTTCAGTGAGGTGAATTTCAATTTATCTATGAGAGAAGCTAAATGATGAGGGTTCTTGTACAAACTGATATTTTTTAAATTTGAATCTTCGAATAGTAATATTGAATTTTAGTAAAACTGAATATCTGAATACCATGAACACTTAGAAATTAAATACATTATTTAGATTGAATTTTCTCGAATACCATTCGATGGTATTCCTACCTGATGTCTAATCAATTTTATTTAAAAAGAAATTTTAAATCAATCTTGTTACCGGTATAATGTTTGTATGCTTCTTTTAAAAAATTCTTTCGTTGGTAATACTTGTCTTGTTCGTCTTTGATAGGGAAATTTCGGGATATGAGAAGCTTTTTCTGACGAAAGGCAACCTTCTTACAGGAAAATTTCCCAAGTAATTTGAATCCATATCGTATATATTCTATAGCCCTTGAAAAAGTGGACTAGAATGTAGTCCTTGTTTGGTTAACTTTATTCTTTCGGAGTATATTTCTTGGTTTTTTTAATTTCTTTGACTTCCTTTGCTTTTTGTAAGCAGCAGCATATTGCTCTCAACTTAAACGTTGTTTAAATTTATTTTTAAACATGTTTTAATTGCCAATTTAATTTTATTTCATTCTCATTATCTTAAGTTCTATTAACATTCCGTCGGGAGCATCTAATCTGTGAGATGAAAAACCCGTATTCTTTTTGTGCCTAAGTTCGGTTTCCGAGAAAGTGATGGGACCTCTAGTAGCTTCCTGGCTCCCTATCATTCACATAGTGTCTAACTTCGGGTTTTACCGAGGAACGGATGGGACCTATAGTAGCTTCATGGCTCCCTACCATTCACATGGTACCTAAATTCGGGTTTTATCGAAAAAGGGATGGGACCTCTAGTAGCGTCCTTCCTCTCTATCATTCACATAGTGCCGAAGTTCGGGTTTTACCGAGGAACGGATGGGACCTATAGTAGCTTCATAGCTCCCTACCATTCGCATAGTGCCTAAATTCGGGTTTTATCGAAAAGGGATGGGACCTCTAGCTTCCTGGCTCTCTACCAATCACATAGTGCCTAAGTTCGGGTTTTACCGAGGAACAGATGGGACCTATAGTAGCTTCATGGCACCCTACCATTCACATAGTGCCTAAATTCGGGTTTTACCGAGAAAGTGATGGGACTTCTAGTAGCTTCCTGGCTCTCTACCATTTACATAGTGCCTAAGTTCGTGTTTTACTAAGAAAGATGTGGGACTTCTAGTAGCTTTCTCGCTGCCTACCACTCACACTAGGGTATCGTGGATTTTTCTCTAGTACCCTTTTGATGTACGTGAGGGGTACGTTAATCTGGAAGATGAGTAGCGCCCGATTACGTTTGTATTTATGATTTCCCAAATTTTTCTCAATATTTTTTATACCTGTTCGCCATCTCCTAATTCAGTGATATTAATCGTTATTTCTATTTATTGTTTAAAAAATGCCGAATTATTTCTGGCTCTCAGTGACAACAGTTGTTGCAAAGAACCTTACGGGAAAACAAACGTCAACTCTCTTCTGAATTCATGGACATTTTGTTAATTGAAATTGCACGGAAATACCAAAAAGTGATTTGAAAGCGCAAATATAGCTTCTTAGCATGGAATAGTTCGGTTTCATAAGCTTCCCTTTAAGCCTAAGCGAAAATTTAACTTTCAATCTCACATATGAGTTCCGCCCGAACGTATTAGCATTTGAATTGCTTTCGACCGAGGCTTTAGTACTTGATTCTATTCTGACGATTAAAGTACTTTCTCTTTATATACTTTTTATACTAAAAAGTAAAAAGTCACGGGAAAATGAAAAAATGTAAGCGTCTTTTACAGAAAGGGCATACCATTTAGCACCTACTATTATTTTAGTGTTTATGTTTGATCGACTCCGACTGTCTGACGCAAAAATACATACTGCACTTATAACTATTTTCTATTTGTGTGTGGATGAGGAAAATCTCTGAACCAAGTTTATCTGAAACCCTTCCTCCCTAACACCTCAGTCACTATTTACCTCATTGCCTCTTGGGTAATTTAACAGTTTCTGACTCAAATACCGTTAAATCTCTCCTAGTGAACCGGATCAATAATCTTAACTTGAAGATACATCTTAACTAGAGTGCAAGTATTCTTTCTTGTTCTTCTTCTCTGCATCTTAGCTGCACCCGTAACTGTTACGGGAACTCCAGGGAGACTAGTCTTAAACAGATGTACGGTTAGCTGGGGAAACACTGCAATTAAAAGGAAAGTTTATTACACGTGTCTGTAGAAGATGTATGTTCTTGAAAGGAAGAGAATCTTTGCCCCTGTTTTGCGGAGCTCAAGCGGAAAGTGGATAAAATCCTTTAAAGCAATCCTGGTTCATTATCATGTGAGATTTACAGGGAAAATGTTGGCAAATATGTTTTGGTTTTGGATGCGAAGGAAATGGTATTTGAATTTTAATAGCAAGCGCTTTCTGCTTGTTTTAATTGCTTTATCATAAAGACCAAGTATGACGCTGCTTACACTGGAAATCGTGAATAATATGTAAGCCAACTATGAAATTATCAGGTTTTTATAGGGAAGACACAGACTTAGAGTATTATGTTTTAATTTCTCGTATACGAAGTACGGTAGAATCTCGATTAATCGATTTCATTCGGATCGTAAACATTTGCGATAATTGAAAATTCATTTAATGGAGACTAAATTTTGAACCATGACTTTTTTTTTTCGACAAGGTTTACCAAAGTTGCTTATTTGATTTTATAAAAGTATTTCAGCGTTTAAATTATTAAACAAAACGCGTTTTAAAATTTTTACAAGCTCTTGTATTAATTATCAACCTCCTTACAAGCATTTATTCAAACTGTATAATAAGAGGTTTCGCGAATGTTACAGATTTTCGATGTTTGTTTTGCATTTTTCCAATGATTCTTTAACAATATTCTATATAAAACTTTCCCCTCTCAACACTGCAAAACAGTCTGACACATTTACATCGGCCTTTCTTCTGGAATGTACGTGTAATTTACTCACATCACTATCGAAGAGCTTTAGAATGGAAATAAGTTCTCTTAATAAGAAAAAGAGTTTGACCCTGCCATACCGAGCGAGGCGGTCCAAAAATTTCCCCTTAACAGCAACGATGGTCGGTCTGAGGCGTTTGGCTTCTTTTGAGGGGAGGTGTGGTTCTGAGATCGCTTAGGAGATAAGCGCGGTAAGAGGATCCAATTATATTTGCCAACTACAGCTCATTTTCGCGCACCTTAAGGGAAGGATATAGAAGGGGTGGGGTAAAGGACCACCCAGGTTAGGAGAGCCCAATTCATGTCGTTTTCTTTCAAAAGGTCCCGGTTTTAAAGGAGCTAGAAGAAAAAAGTGGATTTAAAAGTTAGTAGATCACTTTCCGATAAGGATATTTTACTAGCGTTCATATTGCGAAATCCATTGCCACCATTGACTCCGTTTCCTCAAAAATCCATTGATTTTATAAAAAACTGAAAACTCTTTTCAAATCCAAAATATCATATTCTTCACAGAGACGCTGGAGTACGTCAGAGCTACAGGACTATATTTGGTATAATAATTGTATGCGGTGTGTTTCAGACGTAATATACGACGTAAAACTATTCGGATAATTCGTTGTTCAAGATTGGCGCGATATGACGCTTTACGTTTGCGCACAAAAAACAGTCGCTGGTCCTTTTTTCTGGAATAAGCAGAATACTTCGGTAAACATCGGAATAGTCCTTTTGTCTGTATTATATATTGATACATTGAAAGTAAT
Organism: Araneus ventricosus; assembly: GCA_013235015.1. NCBI lineage: Eukaryota > Metazoa > Arthropoda > Arachnida > Araneae > Araneidae > Araneus > Araneus ventricosus. The sequence goes on along the minus strand of BGPR01015792.1, from coordinate 31,016 downwards.
GCATGGAGTTTCAAATAATTTATCTGAAAACACAATTTAAACGGAATACTTCGGTTAAACATTTGATTATTCTTTTATGTTTTATTAATCATTAAGCTACAGCAAATACATGAATGGAGTTTTATATATTTTAAATGAGAACTCAATTGTAGTTTGTATTACACCTGGTTCCATACGCATTTATCGATTTCTCGAAAGCAGTGTTTCAAATTAAATTTAGAACTTCATGTATAATGTTTCTAATCACTTGATAATATACTCACACAGTTTGAACTTCACGTTTTGTTCAAAATTTATTTTACATAGAAATAATGGAAAATACAAAAAATACTAATACGTAATACTGTATACAATTTTCTCTATGCCACTTTATTTATTGTAATATTTTTAGCGCACGTAAAAAGAGTCTTTGAGTCAAACGACCCACCAGGCTAGGTGGGTAGTTCTTTCTTCTAAGAAATTTTATAAAAGGGAATTCAAAATTTTAAATTTTTTAAGTTGTTAATTTGCCATAGTAAATTTTGAATAAATTAACTATAAGTTTTAATTTAAAACCTCAAACTGACACCAAGTCTCTTGGCCTAACCTGCCCCGTTTGCCGGGTAAGTTGAGCCGCTACTAACATGAAGCGACTATCACAAAACATTCTTCTATGTTATTATAATTTATTAATTTAAGTAACGTAGTTGTGTTATTATCCACATTATGTGGATTATATACGAATTTTGTGCATTTCTATTCAGAAGAATCTGAGATACAGCTTTCATGGTCATCGTCAGATATTATTGTGTAATTATAATCAAAATTGGGTCCGCATGATTTTTCATAACAAGTATCTTGAATAATAAATCTAGTACAATTCCATCCCATATATTCAGAGATATTCTTTTAACGCACTTCCTGATAAACCCCGAGTAGCAGCGCGGATCAACGTGTCTTATGCGAAATGGCCCAACTAGCCCATATCGATATTTTTTTCTCATGAGTGTAGGGATTTATTCTGAAAGCATTTCGATAAGCAAACAAGCTCTAAATTATCAATGAAGAATTATCTTTCTGAATATTATTTGTAAAAATGGAAATTATAATTTTTAAACAAAGAAAAAAATGATTACTCATAAGTGAGGAAATTTACTCAGCTTAGCAAAAATTCAAAAATTCCGGCTGGTTCTTTAATGAACGCTACTTCTGCAATGACGCTGATGAAGAAGAAGGAAAGCGGGAGAAAATTCTGGCTGGTTCTTTAATGAACGCCACTTCTGCAATGACGCTGATGACGAAGAAGGAAAGCGGGATAATACACACTTTTCTGGAATGGAAGTGTTAAATACCGAAAAGTATTACAAAAATCTCGACTGGCCCAACGTTCCCCTGTCTACCTTATATATATATATATATATATATATTGTGATTTCTTCTGTGACTAGCAGGTATTTCTTTCTTACAGAATGACTTAACAACAGAACATATCTAAAAATATAAAGCATTTGCACTTGAAATCAGATTTCAAAATCTTGACAATCGAGAAAATCGATTTAGACCAAACTGAATGTGAATGAAAACAGGTCTAAAAATACATTCCCATGAGAAACACCGCAATTCCAACTCACTTTCTTTCGACTTGGACTGTCAGAATGCATTTTTTTGGATATTCGCCTTATGATAAGTCCGTAATGCCCTAAGAAAAGTTTTTTATAAAAGGGAAGGGACACACTGTTCAGTTATTTAACAAGAAAAGCTATTAGAAGGAGTAAAAAAATATTAATGAAAATATAAAGTTGCGCAGAGTGATGGACTCGAACATCGACCACAGATCTAATCAAAGATATCTAAATTGTATCTTGAGTCATGTTTGAGTTAACCGATTTGAGGTTTGGGATAACAGGCACTGTGTGCTTATATATAAAGAATGATGGAAATTGAAATTTGACTTAGTATTTGGTTTGAAAGAAAAACAGGAATTTGTTACTAATTTATTGTATTAGAAGCATTCATTAATAATTAGATGCGATTAACAGATAATAAATCAAATCAAATAATATGCTGCAATTCCCACGCAGAAATAACCCCATTAGAAAGAAAAAGAGTTAATTATTTTGTATGTAATTAAGAAAATAACAATACTTAATGATTCGAAGAAAAGCGTAGAATCTTTTCATAAGAAAAAAATGTTGCGTAAAAAATCACATTATTTAATTTTAGCAAAAAGCGAAGATAGTGTCAACAGAAACAATCTAAGGTTGAATAAAAATAACTTGGACAATCACATAGAACACTTTACTAATGATTCTCATGTGTGCCATTAGTAATTCGATACAAAGTTTAGTGATTTTTCCAGATGGAACGAATTTATCTGTTGAATTGCTTTGTTTTACATGGTAATTGTTTTTCAGTTGCCTTCGCGTTATTTTTTTTTGTCAACTTCAAACACATTAACCTTTTCATTCGACTATAAAAAAGTGCAATTAGTCTTATTTTTCAAATTTTTGCCCGTTTCTTCTTCTTGCAAGAACTATTTCGATAAATGAAGAATTCTAAATGTAGAAAAAAGTAGAAATTATTAATACTACTTTGTATTTCTCATAAAGACACTTTTTTAAAAATAAATTAACGAAATTGTGTTATTATTAATAATTTAATAACTCGCAAAAATCTAATTATCATTTTCATCAAGATGATATACTATAGAGATTTATTTTTAAATTAATTTCTGTTCTATTAATTTCCTAACTCTTATGAATGCATTTTACAAAAAAAATTCATTATTTCTGTTAATGAATAAAAATGGCGGCTTTTTTCAAATTATTGGGAATTAATACTGCAAGTTTAATTTTGAAATAGATGTCTAAAATGAAAGAAATTAAATATTCCATTAAAAGAAGAAAAAAATTAGTTCAGTGTAAAAATAAATTAATTGGCGATATTTGCGTTTATTTTATTAATGTAAATTTGTATAACATTAATAGAATTTTTATTCTTAATTTAAAGATTATATTTATTCTTCTTTCATTTAATTATAAATCTGTCTATTCTTTTTTCCAATAGTAAAATAATTGGCATTCCAAATTTAGCTGCATTTGCAAAAGAAGATCAGAAAATATTTAAGAGAAAGGATTTTACTATTAATTTAATGCATAGAATCAAATATTTCGGTGAAAATGTGCAAAAATATTTTCATTAGAATCATTTTTCATCGAAAATATCATTAAATGTAATTTACTATTAAAAATTTGAATAGTTATTGTGTGTATTTTAATAGTTCTCGAAAAGGATAAAAAACTCTCTCTGGTGAAAAACAAACAGTAGGGTTTCCAATTTATTATAATTTTCAATCTCATTTGTTTTATTACAACGGTTTTTTTAAATCTAATTTTATCGTTTGGTGATATTATAAAGTTTTGTTTACTTTATTCTTAGGTGTTCTTAAATAATCTCAATATTTTATGAAATAAAGTCGCTGATATATTTCGTTTATTATAACTTTAAACTTTAAAAAGCACAATAAATTGATGATCCGTTAAATATTAATTAATATTTCAGTGTTGGTTATTTTTTGATTTTAAGATCTAATTATGATCGGGCAGCTTATTATTTTCATTGATTTTCAGTTACTGAACATTTAGTTTCCTGCAAGACATTTATTTAGTCAGGATTTCGTTGGAAATTAATTAAGTAGGAAGTTGATTGTATTTTGTATCAACTTCCATAATCAAGGAAAAACTGTTGTTCAAGAAGGAAAAAAAGGGTAAATTCTTTGAAAAAAATTATTTACCGCGTCTTATATTTTGAAAGAAAAAGAAATGATACAGGAGTTCACAAATTATCTTTACAACTTTAGACTTTAATATCTTCAAAACTATACTAGATAATAACAAACGGCTTTCAACATGTGACATCGCAGGAGAAGGCTCCGTGTGTAGCCTGGTTCTTAGCGACAAAGTCCGATACCCAAGTGCAGAGAACACATCATGGATGGGAACCACTGTCCAGACCAACTATTTAGGCTTGATATAAGTCATTTATGGAAACAGATAGTGTTCTCCATAAACAGGTGACAGTTGCCCATGTCTTTCAAACTCCAACGTTGCACTTGTGTTTCGGACTTTGTCTCTGTGAACCTGGCTACACACTGATCTTTCACCTGTGGCGTCCACATTTTTCGTCAAATCTGTGTCACCGGAAAAACAAAACCTTCATAAGTTATCTTGTCACATGTTGAAAACCTTTCGTTATTATTTAGTACAGTTTTAAAGTTATTAAAATCTAAAGTTGTAAAGGTAATTTATGGGAACCCTGTATATTAGGTACAGGCAGGAAAATCTATAACATCATGCCCTCAGTTAATCTCCGTCCCACTAAGTGGATTAGAGAGGATATTATCTTCTCTCAACATGGCCCTTTCCCTGCCTACCTCAAGAAGGTTTCACCTCTCTGACAGCGATTATTGCAGCTGTGGTGGAATTGGCATGCCACTTCACTATGCCACGGAGTGTATTCTCACAGTGTCTTGGCATATGAGGAAGCCAGCGCCAAACTTCGAACAAGAATGGCTGAAAAGAGTCGCCAATATCCTCGTCTCCAGGCATAAAATTCGTAGGTTTGTCAAATTCATAAGCGAAAACAGGGATCTTTTCCGGTCTCCCTTGCCTTCAACTTTCCAGCGAGCTGAACCAGCATGCTCCAAATTACAGGACCCCCCCCCTTTAAAAAAGAAGGATAAAACAATATCTAAAGAAAAGAAGACTATTTCGAACTAATAGTGTAAAAATGAAAATGTGCTGTACAAACATAGTGTAAATATTTCTTTCTTTTTATTTGTTTTGTTTTTCTTTTTTTCTTAAATAAAATCCCTGTGTCTTGCCCATCAAACCGTTCAGTGACCGGTCTGGTCACGGGTACAGGGGTAAGAGACGGCGTTCTGTTTTGCAGATTAGGTGAAATTAGTGAGACTTAATCGTATATTTCTCAAACTATAAGATACTTGATTATTTGATAATACCTAGTTTGTTTTTTGTTCATATGGAGTATTAAAACGTATTTCCAAAATGTATTTTCATGGTGAATTTGTTTTGGGGGCAAATACTTAATTTTTCCATTTTTCATTTCTCTTTCACTTTAAGCTTGAAGGTATGGAGAACTATATTTTTCTAAATTTGAGCATATTTCAAGGTATAATTTGATATACGACCATTCAGTACAATAATTCAGTTCAACGTATTATTTTATCGTTCAAGTACATGTTGATCAATGACAATAATACATGTAGTAGAATATTGTAAACTAATTATGTTATGTTTTGCTCATATAAACATGGGAACTTCCATATTTTTTGAGTAAACAATTGTTTTTTTCTGTCATGTTTACCTTATAATAAAAAATGACAAATACTTAATACCCAAACTCGTTAAGTATATTGAAAATAATCAGCTAAAGAATTAATCGCATTTTCTGTTCAAAGCAGAATTTTATTTTCTTTATCAATCCATTGAAAATTATGCCACACCTTTATGTGATTTAAATTATTTGTTATTTTTCATACCTTTCTTGAAAGCCATTCCATTTCTATTTTAAAAAATTGAAATACTCAGAAATCAACTTATCAAATTTTCTGTTAAACTGCTTATCCAATCGATTCATTTCTTGGTTTTGTAATACACGTCAAATACGACCCGCCACTATATTTTGGAGTCAATTTCGTTCTAAAAGAAAGGAATAAAGGGAAGATTGAGTTTCGTTTTCCTATTTTTAATGGGTAATAAGGAATTGCTTCGTTAAAAATATCAAAGAGAATTAAGGTATTGATTAAATCATCCTCATTCCATTATAAAGAATCTCAGTCAATTCAAAAATAAATCATTCAACTCCCTCCGAATTAAGTTGATTGCAATCTGTTTCCAGATAAACGCTGCTTGATATTTCACCTTTTCAAACATTGTTGCGATGTGTCACAGACAGAATGTGACAGTACTATTAATTTCCTATCTCACTATCGATTCCGAGACTATCTAGAAAGCAATTTATTCCGGAAAACTGCCGATCGCCGATATCATCTGCTGCAATTTTTTAAGCAATCGCAGTTTCGCTAAGTTTTTTACAATCTGTTCGTCGCCTCGTCGAAAGAGGCCTTATTTTTATTTTCGACTTTATTTATTTCTTATTCTTTCTTTTTCGACTGTTATATATTCTATTTCGCAGGCGTTCCATAACTTTCTTATTTTAAAGAGGAAATACGGAACTCTCCCACGCATTTTAAGTAAGGTTTTCTAGAACTGTCTAGAATTTTTAAGGAACAGCTGGAATAGGAGAGTTTGTTTCAAGCGCCAAATCTAGAAAAATAAATTAAAAGCGGGAAGATGGGGGAAAATTTAGAAATTAAATAAGTGAAAGACAACGCATTTTACTTCATTTTCATTTTTTAAAACTGGCAACAAATTTTAACAACAGAGGCAATCAAAAAACAGATAGAATCTACCAGTACATGGAGTTGATCCAAAGTTTTCAATCAAATGTGGCAAGTGTTGTTAAAATATCGCATACAATATCATCCTAACGTGTTGATTTCTTTAAATTTTCGCCTTAACATACACACAAACAGACAGAGATAAACTTTCATCCTCCTGATAGTTTAAGTTTAATCTTAGATTAAAATCTACAATCATATGTTTAACTGATTATTTTAATGAATAGAATAGAGTATATGGATCAAGAAGAACCTATTTCCCTTGCCCATTTGGGTCTAAAATTTTATACATTTCTACAATCGGATTGACCAGACAACGTTCTAAATTTCACTTACACAGATGGCTGAACTTTCGACTTATGTTGTTCGCATCCTCACGAAGAAGATGAACTTTTAACCACTGGAGACCAAATTTCTACTAACGTATTACGCTTTTGAATTATCGAACTCACAGACAGATAGACCTAACTGGGAAAAAAATCAAGGATTTGCGGAGATTCAGCAAATTCTCTAGGGCGAAGTTTTTGATGATTTCATACTTTCACTTCTATATTTCGTACCTAAGAAAGTAAAAATGACTCTCTATGAGAAGGTAATACATTACCACGTTTTTGAATTATCGCGCTTACAGACAGACAGACCTAACTGGGAAAAAATCAAGGCTTTGAGTAGATTCATCAAATTCTCTAGGGCGAAGTTTTTGAGGATTTTATACATTCACTTCTATATTTCGTATCTAAGAAAGTAAAAATGGGTCTCTATGAAAAGTTAATACATTAACACGTTTTTGAATTATCACCACGCTCACAGACAGATAGACCTAACTGGGGAAAAAATCAAGGATTTGCGAAGATTCATTAAATTTTCTAGGGCGAAGTTTCTGACGATTTTATACTTTCACTTCTATACTTCGTTTGAAAGAAAGCAAAAATGACTCTCTATGAAAAGGTAATACATTACCATGTTTTTGAATTATCGCGCTCACAGACAGACAGACCTAACTGGGGGAAAAAAATCAAGGATTTGCGGAGTTTCATCAAATTCTCTAGGGCGAAGTTTTTGACGATTTTATACTTTCACTTCTATATTTCGTATCTAAGAAAGTAAAAATGGGTCTCTATGAAAAGTTAATACATTAACACGTTTTTGAATTATCGCGCTCACAGACAGATGGAGCTAACCGGGGAAAAAATCAAGGATTTGTGGAGATTCATTAAATTCACTAGGGCGAAGTGTTTGATGGTTTTATACTTTCACTTCTATATTTCGTATCTAAGAAAGTAAAAATGACTCTCTATGAAAAGGTAATACATTAAAACGTTTTTGAATTATCACCACGCTCACAGACAAATAGACCTAACTGCGAAAAAAATCAAGGATTTGCGGAGATTCATCAAATTCTCTAGGGCGAAGTTCTTGACGATTTTTTATTTTCACTTCTATAATTCGCATCTAAGAAAGTAAAAATGGCTCTCTATGAAAAGGTGATACATTAACACTATTTTGAATTATCACGCTCATAGACAGATAGACCTAACTGGGGAAAAAAATCAAGGATTTGAGTAGATTCATCAAATTCTCTAGGGCGACGCTTTAGACGATTTTATACTTTCAATTCTATATTTCGTTCCTAAGAAAGTAAAAATGAGTCTCTATGAAAAGGTGATACATTAAAACGTTTTTGAATTATCGCGCTCACAGACAGATAGACCTAACTGCGAAAAAAAATCAAGGGTTTGTGAAGATTCATCAGATTCTCTAGGGCGAAGTTTTTGATGATTTTATACTTTCACTTCTATATTTCGTACCTAAGAAAGTAAAAATGAGTCTCTATGAAAAGGTGATACATTAAAACGTTTTTGAATTATCGCGCTCACAGACAGATAGACCTAACGGGGAAAAAATCAAGGATTTGCGCACATTCATCAAATTCTCTAGGGCGAAGTTCTTGATGATTTTATATTTTCACTTCTATAATTCGCATCTAAGAAAGTAAAAATGGCTCTCTATGGAAAGGTAATACATTAACACGTATTGCTTTGTTATACATTATAGAAATATTACGGTATTGATTTAACCACTCGTTTATTCTTAAGAGTATCATTCAAATACTAAATATAAATCATTCAAACGCCCTCCGAATTAAATTGATTGTGATATATTCTCAGATAAATGCTGCTTGATATTTCACCTTTTCAAACATCGTTAGGATGTGTCACGGGCAGAATGTGACAGTACTATTAATTTTCTATCTCACTATCGATTCCGCGACTATTTCGACAGCAATTTATTCTGGAAACATGCCGATCACCGATATCATCTGCTGCAATTTTTTAAGCAATCGCAGTTTCGCTAACTTTTTTACAATCTGTTCGTCGGCTCGTCACAAGTTGCTTTATTTTTTTGTTCTCCTTTTAGATCCTTTCCTTTTTTTTATAATTTCTTTTTCAGTTGTTAGATTCTGTCTCGCATGTGTTCCATAACTTTCTTATTTTAAAGAGGAAATACGAAACACTCCCGCACATTTTAAGCGAGATTTTCTAGAACTCTCCACAATTTTTAAGGAAGCAGCTGCTATAGGAGGATATATTTCATGCACCACTTACAGAAAAATAAATTTAAATGCAAAACAGAAGAAAAAAATACTGAAAATAAAGAACTCAAATACAATGCGTTGTATTACTATTATTTTTTGTTTCATTATCTAAAGAAAAAGAATGCGTAAAATTTCAGAATTCTATAGATATATAAATAGAAAGTATTGTAATCGTCAAAAAATTCGAACTCGAGATTTTGACGAATCTCCACGTTTTAGACCTCCCGGAGTCCGAAAAACACAATTTTGGAATTATGTCTGTCTATGAACACGATAACTCGAACACTGTTAGAGCTACGGGGATGAAATTTGGTATGTAATCTGTAGATCTACATAATTTGTAGATTTCTATCAAATTTTTGACAAAATCCATCTTAGGGAAGTCTGTCTGTCTGCGCTTTCATGTGAACACTATAACTCAAAAACTTGAATGGCTGAATAAATAAAATTTGTTGCACAGTTTTATCATCAAGAATGTAGGTCCATATAAAATTTTGGGCCGAATCCGTCAAAGGGTTGACTGTCTGTCGGTCTGTATAATCGCATACTTTTGATCGCAATAACTTCTTATCAAAATTACTTAGATAAATAAAATTTTGCACATGGTCTTCTAACTTTAATTGTAAATTTGTGTTTACTTTTTGGGTCAATCGGTTTGTAAAAAGGCGTTTAATTTGCATTTTTGCTGTCTTCAATAGTCTACGACGCAAATAAAAGGCCCGACTGATCTTGGTTCACTGCCAAATTGTACCCACGCTCTTTTGCTGAAGACCTTGACGGTTCGTTTATTTTTTCCCACTGCATTAGGGACGCTTGTTCGTTTTAGTGCCTTTTCGCTTATTTTTTTCCTTTGCGTATGTTAGGGAGTATACGAGAAAGTTTAGGGGAGATCACTCCCGCTGGTTTAAGCTTTATTTCTTTCATATTTCTAAAAAATAAAATTTTGTAATCAGTTTTTCACTCACTTCTTGATGTGACAGATATCCTGAATTCTATTTAGTTATAAGTTCCCGAAGACAAAAACAATATTTTAATATTTATTGAACTTATTTATCAATTATCTGATTCATTTTAATCTGATTTAGATTCCGTATAAGAGGCGCCATCTGTTGACACATTTCAGAAAAAATTGATTATCACATTACATAATGATCATCATAATGAATTATGGAATGCATTAAAGGCTTAAAAATCGTATTCTGGAGTTTAAAGAAAAAGTCAGGAAAGCGTGAGGGAATGGAAATAATGCTATAGAGAAATAAATAAAGTAAAGCATTAGTGATAAATAAATATTAACGATTAATAAATATTCTCTATTCAAAAACACCATCTGTATAAACATTTAATCCAAATTGTTTGCTATGCTATATTCAGGCCCAGTTATCCAAATATTTTGTCACACTTCTACATATGTGTGAAAACGGTAGCCAGAATATAATATTCCCCCACTAGAAATACCAGTATACCCATTTCACTCCATGTGGTTTCGTGGTCAATAATCATTCCTCTAGAATTGGTTAGGAAGGTCTCAATATTTGGTTACATATGTCTCAATAATTGTATCAATAATGAATTCTTCCCTCTTACTTATATTTGAATGAATTTCCCGCTTTGAAGCACTTATTTTGTTTTTATAATTATCATGCATTTCGCAATATATAAGATTTCTTTTTTTAAAGTAAATATTAAAATTAAAATAGATTTTCTACTAGAGTTTAAAGTGTAGCATTTTGGGTACTAAGAGAGTAAAATTTATCTAAATGAGATGTTTAATAATAATCTTATATGAAGAAGGGCTTATATTTATTATTTTTATTTTTCACTCGCAATTTTTTTTAATCTCCACAAATTAATTGATAAAACTTCTGAAAAAAATTGACATGATATCGATTGTTTAAATATAAAAGAAGCATTATACGGATATTAAAAATACACTATGCAACAATTATTTGTGTGTTAAAATATTTTAGAAATTTTTTTAAAATTAATTATTAATTTAGTCAACTTTTTTCAAGTTCCTTAAGAAACTATATAAATAAATATTCAGTATTAAATATTAAAAAATTTATCATAATTGAAATTCAATTATTGCGTAAATTAACATTTAAAAGAAGTAGGCAATTTTACTTTATTATCAACATATTTTCTAGGAATAAATATGCTAAAAGAACATTTAATATGTCAAATGTGAACTTAAATACTACTGTAATCTCATGGCTACACTTCTCTGAGATTGCAATGATTCAATCGTGAACTCTTTATAATTTCGGTGATTGCTTACATAGTGTAACAATAAATTATATGACCAGTTACAGATCTCTAAGTATTGCATACTCTGTGAAGCTTGTGATTAAGCTTACATAGTCACCTAACATAATGAATAATATCACCACATATTTTCAAAATTATCCGACGGAATATGCAACAGAAGGAAAAATTTTGAGAGATAAAATATATAGAATTTTTTCCTAAATATTTTATTCCCAAATTGTAGACTTGTTCAGTATACAAAGAAATAAAAATCCTCAAAGTCTTTTGTTTTTAAATATGAGCAAGTGTGATTGAAAAAAAATTAATGAAAGATTTCAAAGAAGAAAATAACAGTTTTTACCTTAAATGAATAAGTTTCAAAGCTACTGAGTAAAGCCAAAGTATAGCGAAGAAAGACAAAACATTTAACTGATTACTTATATTCCACTGAAAGAAATTTATAACTTTTTTGCTGTGATAAATACTTAACAGAATCTTTAATCTTCAGATAAAAATTATTAATTTATATTTAAATAGTTTTTATTCCTAAATCAAAGTGAAATCTTAATTTTTTTAAATGAAAAAAGTTGTCCTAAGCAATGCTTTTTTTAAACATCTGTTTTAAATATACTGAAAAATGTTCTACTTTTTAAAAATTTTTGGGTGTCAAAAGAGTCCTTTTTCTGTTTATTGTATTATTATCTTTCAAAATACATTTTTTTGACTCTCCACACTCTGAATCATTATCTTCAAAATTTTCTCCATTCAAATTCTTCATCACATTCTCAATCTCCATTTCCGTAAGATATTTTCGATGCATTCTAAAAAATCTAAGAAACAAACACTAGAAAAGAAAAAATCAGTCTTTTATGAGCAGCGTAAAATTATCGAGTGGGGTATTTTTTCGTGTTTTTGAATTTGTTGTCTCTAAATATCACCAATAATTTGGAATGAGCGCTTACATCTGATAACATTGGCGCAAGATATCCCCACCCGACTACAGAGAATACAATTCACGGTCATAATTTGACAGAGAACTTCTTCCGGGAGAAAGGGGGGGGGGAAGAACTGTCACTCGATTTCTCGAAACAGAAGTTGTACCGCAGCCGATGTCAGAAGGGAAATAAATAATTCACGGTAAAGCGTATGAACCGCGGATTGGAAAAGGTTAACTTTCAACTTACCTAAAAAAACATGTTCAACTACCTTTCCAAAATTTCAATTTAACTTAATTACCTATACAACACAATCTATACTAACCGAAATCATTACATTTTATAGGTAAAAGCATAGTAAATATTCGTGATTAAAGAATACCACATATAGCAAAGGCTTAAACAAAATAATTCGATTTCAAAATAGCCTATACCATAATATGTCACTTATAGTGCGGCAGTTTATTCGACTTCAAAATAAACTATAATATAATATGCAGGTAAATGATGTGAAAAGAAGTCCAATCTTTATCCCTTCCAGGAAATTCCTGGACTTTCACCACCTGCAGAAAGAAATATTTCGAAGTTGGATAACTTTGCATCCATTCATCTAAGTATCCATTCGTTAGTATTCATTTATCCTAAATGTTTGTCTAAAATGCTTGCGATTACATTGATTGCAATCTACAACAACAGATCAAATTGCATTTTGGTAGATAAAGCAAAATAAATTTTCACGACTGAAAGTCGTCACTTATAAAATGATTTAAAGCAAATTATTTGATTTCAAAATAACCTACGCCATTATATGCTAGTAAAGGATATAAATTACTTCTTCATTTCAATCATAAGCTGCATATAAAAACATTTTGATGATTTAAGTTACATATAAAAATACTTTAATGATTACTATAAACAGTAATTTGATAGATAAATCATGGTAAAGATCCTCCATTTAAGTATGTCACTTATAGTGCGGCTTCAACCAGTTTATTCGACTTCAAAATAACCTATAATATAATATGCAGGTAAATGATGTGAAAAGAAGTCCAATCCTTATCCATTCCAGGAAATTCCTGGACTTTCACCACCTGCAGAAAGAAATGTTTAGAAAAAGTTGGATGGCTGTGCCTCACACTCAATATTTTCCCACATCTACAACCCAGCCTCACACTTCCTTAAACCAGCCTTGCAAAAACATACAGCAAAAAAAAGTCCCAGCCTACTTAAGTTGATTTTGGAAAGTAGCTGAATTTTAAGTAGCGTCTACATATATGGAGAATATTTTTTATTTCATTTTCGGCCAGCTTCAACGCCGTTCCGTCCTAGGAGTTAAGCAGGTATTTGGACTTAGTTGCAACCAAAGCACGTATCTCTTCAAATGCCAGAACCGAGATTTAGTTTTCACAGACGATTCTGTAACTCGCTAGTAGGGGACGAGACGTGTTAGAGTTCCCACGCACAGACCCTCTATCTACTTTTTTACCAGGCCCGGAAAATTGGCAATTGTTAAAAGAAGCACGATTCGAAAAAAAATTTTGTGCTGTTAGTCCCAGATTTTTTTCCACGCTTTTCACTTTTTTTATACATAATTTTGCTTTCTTTTTTGTGACTAAAAGTTCTTGAGATAAGTATGGGGACTTCAGTTTTTATTGGATCTGCTGTAGAAAATGTTTGAAGGTTGGGATTTGATGGGAGGGTTTTAGAACAAATCAGAAGTAATTTTTCGGAAATGGGTAAAAATTTAGATAGTGAAAAGTTAATCGTGTTTTTCTGGTATTACAAACTAACATTTGTTTGATATAAATATTTGCCTGAAATTTTACATTTACATAAAGCGTTTTTTTTAATTTAAAAAAATATATCTTTTCGTGTTACTTAGACTATTTCGAACGATTTTCTAACGATTGAGGGTTCTGTTATTTAAAAAATCACAAATGCATTTTCAGAAATTGTAGAAAATTTAGATTAAAGAAATTAATAGTTTTGCTGGTATTACTGAGAATTATCAATCTGATGCAAATATCTGCCTTGAATTTTAAATTTACAGGAAACATTTTTACAAATGGCTCTGCTTGAATCCTTAGGAAATTTTCAACAAATGTCTGTAGGATATTTTGAGATTAAAGATATCTATTAATATTGAATAATAAACAGTTCTATTATTATAGACATTTTGAACAAATGTTATTAAGAGTATATTATAGACATTTGTTCAAAATGTCTATAATATACTCTAAGAGAATTTTTTTTAAAAAAATTGCTTTCTGGGTCAACCAACTTTCTTAAAATAAGTAGTAATCGGCAAGATGCAACTTTCAAAATTTCAGGCGGAAGTGTTTTCGTGGTTAAGCTCCATACGAAGGCAAAAAACTAAATTACAGAGGTGAGAAAATTCGCAATCAATGAAACAATCGCGATTCAAATAAATAAATAAAATAAAACACCCTGCTGCGAGTCTAAGATTATTTTTCCACTTTGTTGACTTCAATTATACATAATTTAACCTTTTAATTTTTTGAGGTACATTTGGGTCTTCAATTGTTATTAAGTATGGTAAACGCTTGAGGGTTCTGTTATTTAAAAAATCACAAATGCATTTTCAGAAATTGTTGAAAATTTAGATTAAAGAAATTAATAGTTTTGCTGGTATTATTGAGAATTATCAATCTGATGCAAATACTTGCCTTGAATTTTAAATTTACAGGAAACATTTTAGAAAATTTTCAAGCATAAATCCCTTTTTGTCTCTATACAAATTCAGATATGGAATGTGTAGTATTAATCATTTGGCAATTTTCAGCGAATTTCTACAAAATTCGCTGAAATGATAAACATGTTCCTTGAATCATTTTACAATTTTCAGCAAATGTCTACGAAATGAGAAATATGTTCCTTGAATTATTTCGCAATTTTCAGCGAATGTCCATCACATGAGAAATTTGTCACTTGTATCTTTTCACAATTTTCATCAAATATCTACGAAATGAGAAATATGTTCCTTGAATCATTTCACAATTTTCAGCAAATGTCTACGAAATGAGAAATGTGTTACTTGAATTATTTCGCAATTTTCAGCGAATGCCCATCACATGAGAAATTTGTTACTTGAATCATTTCACAATTTTGAACAGATATCTACGAAATGAGATATATGTTCCATGAATCATTTCACAATTTTCAGCGATTGTCTATCAAATGAGAAATATGTTCCTTGAATCATTTAAAAATTTTCAGCAAAGTCTATCACATATTTTTCGAAGAAAATTTTCTAACGCAAGATGTCTTTTATATAGGTTGGTTGGTATAATTGGTTTCATTCTCAGTTTCAGTTGTTGTTGTATCGTACATCAGCGTGACGTTTGTCTACATTGTGCAATTAGGCACAGATCGCTCTTTGTCAGCAGCTAAATATTCAAATATGTGTATATTCTGTTAATATGTGTTGTGTCTTGTTGTGATCGTCTATTGTGTGTGTGTTGTAACGTCAAGAATAAAGAAGAAATTGAAAATCCTGTGCGCTTATTGAAAATTCTATGCATTTGAATACACACTTTCGGAAGTTGCGTAGTGCCCAAGCTGCAAATTTCAAATTGGAAACGCAAGATTTTGAGTTGTTATATCGCTGTAATTAACACTTAACAGCATAAAGTATCAAATTTGATACATAATATATATTTAATGTTAATAATGAGTAGAAAACGTTTTGTCCACTCGTACATGCTGCATCAGATTAGAAACATGATAAGAGACCGCAAGATAATCATTTGTTCCATTTTCAGTGGAGAGAATAGGTGCTATTGATAAGTCTGCGGTAGTCAGTTATTCCTGATACACCTATTGACTTATTTACGCAGTTTTTAGCATTTAAAAGGAGTCTTGAATCTTTGATGGTTTCATCAATTGCTTCAACAGGTATTTGTCATTTGATATTAATTTTAAAATATTTTTTTATTGTCTTTTAGAAAAGAAATAGTGATTTGATACGTTTATTAAATTCAATTTAATAAAATCATGATTTTTAATTTTTTGTGTATTTTTCTGTTGTCATATGAGAACTTCCCATGCCAAAATTATTCTTTATTTTGAAACTTAAAACATCGTGCATTGAAGGTTACGAAAGCAAACCATTAAATAACCTAGACAAGGAAAAGGAATATTGTTAAAAGAATGGTGCTGTTAATAGAAATTTTTAATATTGTGCCGGTTTCAGATATTTTTCTTCGCAGTTAAATTTTTATACGCTGTTTTGCCTTATATTTCTTAATCAAATTTCATATAATTATCAGGAATTTAGAGCTTCTTTTGGACCTGTTTAGAAATTGTTTTAGAGTTGAGATTCTATACTGAGTTTAGCGCAGATAAAAGGCAAATGTTCACAGACTGTTGACAATTCAACTGAAAAGCAGATGAAAAAAAATATTCAGTGTTTTATTGGTTATGTAAGATAATGATGCAAATAATTACATCGAATTTTAATTAGAAATTAGCAATTTCAATTTGAAAGCAATTTAATTACATTAAATTGCTTTACTATTTATTTTGTGATATTAATATTGGCCACCTCTAGATATTAAGCATGTTTGTACAAAATTTCATAATCAAGAAAATTTCATAATCAAAAATTGCTAATTTCTAATTAAAATTCGATGTAATTATTTGCATCATTATCTTACATTACCAATAAAACACTGAATATTTTTTTTCATCTGCTTTTCAGTTGAATTGTCAACAGTCTGTGAACATTTGCCTTTTATCTGCACTAAACTCAGTATAGAATCTCAACTCTAAAACAATTTCTAAACAGGTCCAAAAGAAGCTCTAAATTCCTCATAATTATATGAAATTTGATTATATTAAATTTGATAAGGCAAAACATCGTATAAAAATTTAACTGCGAAGAAAAATATCTGAAACTGGCATAATATTAAAAATTTCTATTCAGCATTCTTTTAACAATATTCGTTTTCCTTGTCTAGGTTATTTAATGGTTTGCTTTCGTAACCTTCAATGCACGATGTTTTAAGTTTCAAAATAAAGAATAATTTTGGCATGGGAAGTTCTCATATAACAACAGAAAAATACACAAAAAATTAAAAATCATGATTTTATTAAATTGAATTTAATAAACGTATCAAATCACTATTTCTTTTCTAAAAGACAATAAAAAAATATTTTAAAATTAATATCAAATGATAAATACCTGTTGAAGCAATTGATGAAACCATCAAAGATTCAAGACTCCTTTTAAATGCTAAAAATCATTTTAATTACATTAAATTGCTTTACTATTTATTTTGTGATATTAATATTGGCCACCTCTAGATATTAAGCATGTTTGTACAAAATTTCATAATCAAGAAAAGTTTTGATTATACCTTTTCGACATAACGAATGTTTTGAATTTGTACTCTTCAAATCCGATACATTTTCATTTGCTGTTACCTTTTACGATACCTTTTTATTATTGAGGACATTTCTTCATTATTCTTGTATGATATACAGAGTTTATTGATTGTCTGTGAAATATCAATCAGTTAAAGGAAGTTAAATTTGGAATGGGCAGACATAGACCAGAAAGGAACTAGCTTTTAAGGGACATATTACTTTCAAAGCATATGCAAGATTATAAATGCAGTAAGAAGCATTCAATCGATGTTGAACGAATGTCTTGATTTTTAAAATTATATTCAGTTTCCTTTAAAGAAGATAAATAGGCACCATAATTTATCGGGAACAAATGTAAGGATTTATTTTAAGTTTATATGACCTTGCATTTCTTTAATTCCAACATTAATTTTCTTTTCCGAAATTCTAGATTTGACAGAATAAACTTTATAGCAGCCAACTTAAAACCTGAGGGTATATTGGCAGTTGAACCATAAGTGTCCATGATTGAAATTCCAGATGTATTATTTAATTCATGATATAAATATTTAATTGTCTTCAATACATAAAAGAATATTCCATATAAGGAAAACAATATCATATATATATATATGAACTGTTCAGATTCAGATGTCATTGAATTCCATTCCAAGGAATTATAAATATTTCATTCTAAATATATGTCTTCATAACAAAACCTTTCTAAAGATGCTAAATCTGCATATAATATATTTGGTTCATGTTTGATCTGTAAAAATATAATATTTTCATGATAATATTAATATCGAAAGTAAGAATAAACTATTTTTTACAAAACTTGACACGTAAATTCACCAGTGGTGTCTTTTCCAATGATGAATCTAAAAAACGCTTTTAAAAAATTTGCCCACAAAAAAATAAAATTCACACCACACTTCACGCTGATTTCAGTATTTATATTTTCATCCATTTTGAATAATTTAAAATTTTGTGCATAAAATAATTTGATAGCATTTTAACTTTAATTAGAAAATAATGTTGTTAAATTATTTTTTAATAAAATTATGTTCAGCATTTAGAGATTTTATTATCTTTCTGTATTCTTATACTCATTATTATCAATTTAGCAATATTTGGTTAAAAAGAGAGTAAATTAATAGGTAAAGAAAATCAAAAACTAATTGAGCAATAAAGGTTCAGAAACACTAATACATAAAAAATAACTGAATCTTCTAATGATAAATATCTTATAATTGCTTCATGATCAATAGTAATTAAAGGACAAAACATTTATTTCTGAGTTTAGTAATGAGAAGATCATTTTTTCTTGGAAATAATCAATATTTTATTATTGGAGAGTTTTTCTAAACATTTGAAACACACATTATTATTTGCCTTTCGGTTGTAAAAATAAACGAATGAGTATCGAAAAAAATGTCTATTTTTGGTTCTAAATCGCGTACAAAAAATGAATTATTATAGGTATATAAAAATTCACAAATAATTCCAGATAATTAATGATAATAAGTAATAAGTGCCTGATGGATAATAATAAGTCAGAAACAAACTGTTTACTTCTGAAATACGTAATTAGAAGTTATATAACGAAATTTGACTTTTTAAGACATTGTATTCTACTCTTGTTAACTGCATTGTTGCTCAAAAAATGATGTTGTTTTTCTTACTCTAGTATAGATAAACTTATAAATATAAAATGTTTGTTGTTTTTTCTCCTAAAAAGCACTTAAAGATGTATAAAAAATAAGAACAATAATTTCGACTAATTATTAATGATAACTAATAACTGTCTTACAAATCCTATCAAGTCAGTAACAAATTATGCTTGGAAGTATAATTTGATGTTTAAATATTAACATTTCATATTTATCATGGAAATATTTCTTTATACGTTCACGAAACAAAATTTGCACCTGGTTTATTGCCATAAAACATTGTAGTGCAAAAGGGCAATGCACGCTTCGGAGACCTTAAAAGTACATCTTAAGACTTTTTCTCGTAAGATTGAAAAAGAAAAATTGAGTAGGCCCGTATTTAAGAAGAAAAGGAGAAAAAATCCGACAAACACTGAATCAGAAAAAAGTTCTGGCAGGTTCCAGTAACCGTTCGACCGATTTCGAATTTTTTCCCTCTTCGAAAAATGTCACTCAATATACTTTTTCTATACTCTGAGGTTCGAAGGACATTGGTTTAAGACCTTACACTAAAATATAGGAAAATTTTATACGTCACACAGAGTGGGTGCAATTAAAAGTATAATCAGGTTCGAAATAGTTTGAGATTATGTTTCTCC
>BGPR01015791.1:7877-30502 GCA_013235015.1 Araneus ventricosus | reverse complement strand
TTCAAAACTGCCCCCGCCCTGATTTTCTCAGACTGACTCACTCATCCTCCTCCTCCCCCCCATTTTGTGGTTTTCGTTTTTGTGAGAGAGACTCACTCCCCCTAACCCACTATCGTATTTCAGTTTTATGCCTCAGTGCGCCGAATAAAATCCAAATTGGATGGAAATTCAAATTTCAACCCGATCTACGCCATTTCTCATCGGATTCTTACATTGACGAAAGGTTTTGTTCTACTATGTTTCCAAATAAAGTGGAGTGGCCTAATGGTGAACGTACCGCTTATCGCCCGTCATTCACTGTCACACCCCGCCAAAACTGAACGTGAGTGAGGAAACCGGTCAGTTTTGGCGTGACGTGTAGCGGAAGGTTGGATATCCAATTTCCATCACTTCACGTCATTTGGAATGACCGCTGGCCGGTTGGTGAATGAGAGTGAGGAGGTATAGGCTTGAGTATGAGAGTGTGACGACTTGTATCACTAACCACTGTGCGAGCTTGCCGCGTCTTTTTCAGTCAAGCAGTGCTATAACTGTGTGAATACTACCACTTCTAGAGTTTTCTAAGAGTGTTGATATCTGCTATGAATTATTAATGCTTGCTTCATGTTTGTTAGTCTCTGTTCATGTAGTTAGTCTAGACTTCTTTTTTTACAAGATAGCTGTAGTGACTTAACACATACTACAACGGCTACAAGTGGAGGGGTGTGTTCTTGGGTTGTACTTTAACAAGATGTTCACCGAGGAGGTTGGAGTAAGGCAAGCGTGGCGTGGCCGTCAGTGATCCAACCAAACAGGAATGGCGTCGAGTAATCGATAATAATTGGCCAAACAGTATTTCTAAAGCGGGCCATTCACATTTCACCCAAACTGTAATTTTTCGAACACGGCAAGGAAAAAGCAATCGTCGATTTTAAAAACCGATGAAAATTAGCATAGCTGAATGGCACAGCTGGAATTCCAACGAATTCAAAATCCAAGACTTCAGGCGCCGATTCCAATTTGGAGCCTCGAGCGAGGGTAGCGGCACGATCAAAGGGTCTGTCTACACTGGGACCTCGCTTCGAGGGTTGAAATGAAACTTGAAATATCCCGTGTAGGGAGAAGAGGAGGGTGGCTGGGGGTAACAAGGCGTCTCAAAACAAAATAAAAAATAGTATTGATATGCAGATTTGATGAGTCTTGTTTTGAAGGCGAGAGGAGGAGTAGGGGGGGGGGGATCGAAGATCGGGGGTAGCACTTTGGAGCCTCAAGTGAATGACGCGTCTGATTTTTCGACTTAAAATGGGTGGGAAAAAAACCAGTCTTGGGACAAATGGAATGGAGTACAGATCAATTGCCGCCTTAACAGAACTTGGATAGAGATTGGCAGTATGCCAAACGAAGCTTTAGAGTTCGTGGATTAATGATACCATATTAATATCACTTACGATAAACATATTGATTAAGAAATAGATAGTAATCTTGGAAATTATTTTTACTAGTATGATACAAGCAAAAAAAAAAAGTAAAATTCACGGTACAGTTTTTTACTTACTTTGACTTTCTTAGTCTTGTTCCTCCAATGTTCTGTTATATGTGTTTCCTGAAAATAAAAATAAAAAAATAGCTATACACACATGAACTAAAAAGAACCCGTTTAATTTAACTTTTATTATGAATAAAAGCAGAGCTTATGTTTAAAAAATAACTTATTAAAGAACAGAACTTAGAAAAAAAAGTATTGCCCAATTTCCTAACATATTTTAAAAGTTTCATTAAAAATATAGCTATCGTTGATTTTAAGTACTACTCTTGTCCATTTTGTATTATATTTTAAAAGTTTATTAAGAAACTTAACTGACAGAACGATTTAAAAAAAGCCCTGAAATTATATATAACTTTAATTGCTGGAATTCCAAAACTAGGATTGCCCTTTTCAAGTTTTATTAGATTTAATTCTACGCACAAATTTTTATATATAATAATGTTATCATATTTTCATGTTCATTTATTATTTGGTTTTCACATTATTTAGATTATGTTTAAAATTAAGGTTTTTGCAAAATTTACAAATTGGATGTTAGTTTTGTTTTCGAACTTAATGCTTTGTTTTTATCTGCTAAGATAATAATTACTATATATATAAATACAAAAATCAAAAGATGAATATACTGACATAAATGGGGTGCGTCAAGCTCATTTATTTCAAAATTTATCATTACAATCAATTACAAAAAATCTAAATCATCCACGAAATCTAATTTCGATTCGGTTTCAAACCTTCGAGACTGTTTAGAGCGAGACCGTCACGCATCATCGAAGATTAAATTTATGCGGAAAATGACTTCAGATAGATTTATATCTCTCGAGAATCGTAAAAATGGCCATTTGTCACGAATTTATGCCTTTCTCTTTAACGATTGTTTTGTTTAACAAATTTCCAATACATTTTGCACGCAAAATATCACTGTTTATAATGTCAAACATTATATTTTTGACGGACCTTTGCGTCATGATGCATTTTTACCGCCTTCCAGTTTTTTCGTGCACCAATGATTTTTCTGTCTGCAGAACAATAGACAACAACTTGAAAACAAATAAAGATATTTATAGATATAAATTGTATTTAACATGTAAATGGGGTTTTTTTGGATTAAATAGATTTATACCTGCACGAATGTATAAATCTATTAATAAATCTATACAAATAAATAAATAAAATTTTATTCATTTATTTGTGAATGCGAATAACAGAAAAATCATATCACACAGCACTGAAGACAAAAGAACCAGTGGTCGTAGGAAAGTCAAATCGCGATTATATTCATTTCAGAACATGGAGTAATGTCAATGAAAAAAGAGCAAAATAATAATAAAAAAAGCCATGATAAAAATCGTGACTTCAAATAACTCTAGACTTTACACATATAAACTTAACAGAGTTACCCCTTCGCACCAAAGGACTTTGAATGAGAGCCGGAGTCCTAGTAGCCATCCACGGCCCGATCCCTCTCGAAGGAGGTACGCACTATCACTGGCGGGGAGTAACTCGATCCCCCCACTATTACTATAACCCCAGGGAAAGCAAGAATCCCCATACTTATCCGGCAGCTTATCATCTGTGAACTCGCGGTGCCACCCTGCCCTGTGGGGACTTTATACACATTAATGAAATTAACATTTGGGCGTTTCTGACAATTTTTATTATCTATTAGACCAGCTTGTTCACGGGAATATAAGTTCTATTGAATTTCATATGCATAATTTGATATTCGTGGTTCCCTTAAAAAAGTAATTTTAAACTTCAAATTGTGATTGACATTTAATCCGCGTACTTTCAGTAGCCATGCACCTGTTCCGTTCGCTGTTTTTGTTGCGGTTGAAGACTGAATCCTCACGCTATTGAGACCATGTCAACATTTGGGGTTTTTTCCCTTCTAGTTCTAAGTATTATAATCAACCAGGAGAAAAGAGCAAATAAAGGATTTCTTTATAGAGTGAGAAGGTGGAGAAATCGTCGAAAGAAAATCGTAAATAAAAATGCTGTAAAGTTAACATAGACATGGATTCAAATATTAGTTAACTAGAAATGAAATGCAAAATATGCATTTGATGTCCAGATTAAATTAGCGCGGTACATTTTACGTCCAGCAGCCTATCAGCTGGATTAAAACATGATAATAAAAAGAATTAAAACATAATCATAACCATTCAGCTATACGATCCCTATGGATATATTTTCTAATAAACTTACTATCCCTGACGAATTTGTTAACGAATTTCATAGAAACATCGATGATATGGATCCATTAGGATGTTAACTTAGCTTTCAACAATCCAAGCGAATCTCTCAAATAAATATTTGCTTAAATAATGAAAACGGTTTGAATTTTATTGCAACAATGAAAAAAAATTGTACGGCGACTTAATTGATATCATTAAAAATATAATTTTTGAATTTTCAGAAGGTGTAAAATAATTTTTGCGCTATAATATTACCAAAGTTATCAAGGAAAAACGCCAAATTAATTTCGTTTAACTTTTAATTAATTAATAATAATAAACGGCTTCGAAGTGCACATTCCCACCCTTCAAAGAACGTTTGTGCCAAATTTCGTAGCTCTAGGTCTTTGGCGACATTTGCGCCCGCCGACTTGGCTCGCGTTTGGTTCACAATTGGTGACATTTTAGCCGGACGTTTGGTTCACAATTGGCGACATTTTAGCGGGCGTTTGGTTCACAATTGGCGACATTTTAGCCGGGCTAACGGGAAAGTACCAAAATATTATACTGGTTTTTTTGTATTAAAATTACTTCTCTATTGTACATTAAATAATGTACACGTGATCCAATTTCGTCAACCTTCCCCCACATATCATATTTTTTCCCTGGAACCTACAAGATTAATATATAGAAGGTTCGACTCTATATCAAAACAAATTATTGACATTTCCAACTTCTCGTAGAAAAAAAAAACCCGCTGTCTCCGAAAGAGAAATAACAAGCAGTCTGAAAATACGACTGGCAAAACTGGCCCTAACAAAAGAAGACGCGGCACACACGTCCGAATTGCAGAGGCAGATCCAGAAGCTCGATATCGGAAGGACAACCTATAATCCGCCAAGTTTCGCCGAAAAGGAGCAGGAAAAAGAGAGGAGCGCGACGGCAGGAATTTTAATACGAGAGCAATTTTCGCAGAAACAGGAAACACGGAGTAGCAGCTTCTGGTTTTGGGAAGGGGTCGACAGTCCTTTTCAAAGCGGAAGAAAATCACAGGAGATGCATAAAAAGTTGGTCATTTCGCCTCGCCAAGAAGGATATCCGAGCAAAAGAGATGAATATTTTAGGAATGGAACTGCTCGTAATTATCTTCCGAGATAATTTTGATGTTGCTTCCTCGCACGAGATGTTTGTTGCGTCATGTTTTAGCATTGAGTTCCAAGAATCTGTTTTTTCTGTTTTGTTGCGAAATTTTCAGTTTTCATTATTGTTGCAGATTTTTTTTCGTTTTGTTCATTCAAGCAGTTACGCAAGTTAGGAATTTAATCAAGACACTGTTTACTTTTTTCAGTGGCGAACATTTGTCAAGTGTTGATGGTACTGACAATTATGCTGCAATGTCAAAGTTATAAAAAAAATTAAAACAATACATAGAATTATATTTCCTCACCTAAAAGATTCATTTTTAACCAAAAGCAAACAGGGAAATTCTTCCTTTTCCGGTTTAAAAATGCAATATTTGTTTGACAATTATTTTTTGATAAACAACGAAATATAAAATATTTCAAAACATATTTATAGAAGCGTACAAAAAAAATTGCATCACATGTTGTAATCAAACTACGCTGTATGTGAGCGTCGTGAACTGCTGCAAAAAACAGAAAAAGAAAATGTCTGCACAGTTGGAACTACAAACAATTTCTATCCACGGCACTTTTATATCACGTGTTTTGAAACGTTTGTGTGAGTTTTAGACAGAAAATGAGGATGATGCTTTGTTTTGCACAACTCTGTATTTCTTAATGAATAACATAAATCAAATGAACATAGCAGCCTTCACTTACTGGATTAAATTATTTGTATAAACGGAATTCGCGTAATAATGTCTACTTTTTTGTAATCGAAGATATAAAATTCAAAACAACTGTAAACTGTTGCCAAATAATAACACTCTACATTAAAAAAATTATATCAGAAAAATAATTTTGAACTTTGTTTAGAGTATATACAGGAAATAGAAAATAAAACTGCAATTATTAATGACAGGTAACTGAGGCACTTTGATGACTTAGATTAACTCTCTTCACCAATGTACAGAGACAGAATTATGTCTTTAACAAATACACGCATGTTCGCGTAGCCCAGAGGCGAACTTGAGCGATTTTTACTTTCTCGTATACGTAATCGTGAAAAATTCGAACTCGAGATTTTGACGAATCTCCACGTTTTAGACCTCCCTGAGTTCGAAAAACACAATTTTGGAATTATGTCTGTCTGTCTATATGTCTGTGAACACGATAACTTGAAAACTATTAGAGCTACGAGGATGAAATTTGGTATGTGATCTTTACACATAATTTATAGGTTTCAATCAAATTTTAGACAAAATCCGTCTACGGGAAGTCTGTCCGTCTGTCCGCGTTCATGTGAACACTATAACTCAAAAACTTGAATAGCTAGGTGGATAAAATTTGGTACACAGTTTTATCATCATGAATGTACGTCCGTATCAAATTTTGGACCAAATCCGTCGAAGAGTTGATTGTCTATCGGTCTCTATGATCGCATATTTTTAATTGCAATAACTTCTTAACAAAATTAATTAGATAAATGAAATTTGGTATGTGGCCTTCTTACCTTGTTTCTAGATTTGTTTCCAATTTTTGTGTCAATCGGTTAAAAAAAAGGCATTCAAATTGCATAATTATTTTTTCTAATCCGATTCTCCATGCGCATGCGTACTGGTACGTGCTCTGTGCACGCGGAGGCTATTGAGCGAATTACGTCACTTTGTCCTTCAGCCGGCAAGAGTGGAACCTAGAAGTGTGTGATAGATGAGTTTTAATCGGTACGCATCTCTTTGAATTTGATTCTTTATCTAAATATTTTACAATCACTACAATCTAAAATGAAAAACCTTCTAATAGTCATTGGATTCTGGGTTACAGTAGGTTCGAATTTTTTTATCCACGCGGGGGGAGGGGAAACAGCACCTTTTTGGGGAAGTATACGAGAAAGTTTAGGGGAGACCACTCCCGTTGTTTTTTTTTTATACCAAAGCCATTTTCAGTCTTATTTCCTATTTGATTTACGTCGCAATTAAGTCAATTTTATGATCACTTGATACACGTCAAATGCGTTGGGCAAATTTCATTTTGGAATCTACAGCGCAGCTTGCAGGAAGAAGCCGTCACAATGCAACGTTAGACAGCTTGTAATGACACAATAGATGACATACGTGGTTACATTGGCATATGATTGTGACGTCAAATGAATTGATTTCATTCTCTTTTAAAGTGAAGAACAATTAGTGAATATTAAGATCATACTCCTTTCACTGGAGATGTTACAAACACTCAGCCGATAACACAACTTTTTGGAAAACTTAAGTAGAGCGATTTAGTTTAGTTAACTTAACGTCCGGTTTTGAAGATACGTCAGGACTATTTTGGGACGGGCCTCGTCATTTTGAAGCACGGTCAGATGACGAGAAAGAGGTCACTGTAATACCTCCCATTCAACAACAACAACAACAACAACAACAAAAAAAAATGCATGAGACGGTTAATCCAGGACAGACACAAATACTTTGCCGTACAGGTCATTTGAGAGATAAATCGAAGAAAACCTATCACATAAACTTTTTCTTTTGCCTCATTCATCTGACTTAAGAATCTAAAGTAAACAGGCAGAGGAAACGTAGCATTAAAAAGAGTTAATCCCCATTCACCTTCAAAAGTAAGTTATAACTACAAGACTTAAAAAAAATCCACATTTAAGGCGATTAGAACTTAGAACAGAAAAGAAATACAGCTTTATTATGAATCGAAGTTCGAACTGAATTCCCCAAGTCCTTTAATTTTTTAAAGAGGTATTGTTAACTTATTTTCAACTACATTAGACTTAATTTCAAGAATAGACGCCCCATTCCGAAATAGAACAGAGACAATGGAGATTAAATCTGAGCTGTGGTCAGATGAAGAGATATCTAAGTCATCAGTCACTCCACTTTGCAATCTTCCATGCCAGATCAAGTAGAGGACACTTGACCAAGACTGAAACCTGAGATCACGAAGTCGGGAAGTAGCTTTTAAATGTAATTAAGCATGCATTATGATGCGATGTCCATGTAAGTTTTAACTGGTGCGAAAATCATCATGAAATGGATCTTACACGTAAGGTTTCCGTAAAGAGTAAGATATTCGTGAGAGAAATCGTAATATTTATCACTGTAAAATAATCGTATGATCAGTGGCGGCTCGTCCATTAGAGCTGAAGCCCCCCCCCCCCCGAAATTATTTTAAAAGCTTTTATTTTATTTTATAGCCTAAAAACATGAAACAAATTCTTCCCAGTTTTTTGCTTATGACTCAAAAACTAACAGTTTTCAGTATATCATCATTATAAACCAAAATAATCACCACAAAATTTCCTACAACTTAGGTCTATACAACTTTTGCAGCACTGCTCGTTTCTGAGCTGACGAGACGCCACTGCGTATGATATATTCAAGCTTTTCAAAAGGGTAGGTTCTTAGAAGCTCAATCAGGATCATAAAGCACCGAAAGGTTAGAAAAGTGATCCTCATGTTCTTTAGTGTAGGAAATACAAGAAATGAGAACATATAAGGGAACAACATAAGATTTATCAATAACATTCGGTACATTTTCGAAATGTATGGAAATCATAGAAAGGATTAGAGAATATATGAAGATGCGAACTGCAGCACATGTTTCACAATGGCGACACACTGGATTATGGACATTCTTGAAGATTTCTAGCGTATATAAAACCAGCGATAATAATGGAGGTGCGTGAACAGGATTCACAGGACTATCTACCCAAAGACTCACACACCAAAGCTTCCAGATGACCTCAGAAAAATAATCAAGAAGGACGGGAGATGGTGTCGGCCAACATTTTAACGTTGTCCGAAAGTCACGTTTCAGTGTTGGGAGCAGTGGCGGCTCGTGTTATGCACAGGGTAACAAAAAAGTATAGGAATCACTTTTGTGGTTATCTACCAGTAAAGTTATAAAACCTTTTCACATATGTAGCATACAGATAGAAAGCTCCGCTATTAGACTTTCGATTGCAATACTTTTCGATAAGATCACAACTTTTAGAACTTCGATGGAGTCACAGGATCATTCAAACCCATTTCAAAAAGCAAGGTATTGCGATTTGACTCAGCAATATCAGTCGCATCAAGAACTCAAAACTCGGATCGACGAAAAATGATTCTAAACCAATAAAAAATGAACGGCAAAGCAAATTTAAGAAATCAGATTTGCATAGGCTTGAGAAGATGGCATCGGAACCGGATCCACCAACACAGGCAAGCATGGCTAAAGCTTACAACGTGCTGTCTCACGTTAAGAGCTATCAACTAAAACATACGTTAAAGAAAAAATGCCATAAAAAACCTAAATGTCATCACTTGAATGAGAGATCGGTGCAGATTACGAGGCAACGTTCATGGTCACTCTACAAGTTTCTCTGTAAGGACAGATGACGAAAGTTCATTACAACTGATGAAGCTTGGATATATCTATCCCATACCAATGCTAAATCTAAAGTTCAATATCTTAGCCGTGACCAGAACAGGCGAGACTTGACTCCGTCAACCACGATGCCTCATCCCCAGTATGGATGGGCATTTCCGCCAATGGTGTTACCAAACCACGGTTTGTGCAGCCTGGGGCCTAAATAAATTCTGAGTATTACATACAGAAGATATTAAAGCATTTTCTTAAGGATGATTACTGCAGATTGTACCCAAATCGTGATGCTGTTTTCCATCAGGATTCTGCCCCATCGCGTGCATCTAGGGTCACCCAGAAATTTCTCACGGATCAGCAAGTGTAATTCCTGAGGCCACAACAATGGATGCCAAACAGTCCTGACGGTGCACCATGTGACTATTTCCTACGGGGACATCCGAAAAACAAACTGAATAAACGAAGAGTTTCTACGCTGAGGGGCCTTCAAAAGGCTATTAGAGAAGAGGTGAAGAAAATCCCCTAGAAAATGATTTTGCGGGCTTTGAAATCATGGCCGAAGCATTGTAGACATATCTATTACGCCGAAGGTCGACATATTGAGAAGCATCGCTGAATTTGTGTAATAACTTTTGGAAAAAAAACCCTTCAAAAATTATCCCTATACTTTTTTGTTACCCTGTAATCTTGGGGGTGCTGTCCTTCCTGCGCATCTTTAATCCTTCACTGCTTAGTAATGCATATTTGAACTTACATTTTTTGCTTTTTTCATTAACTTTAAGTAGTTTTATATCTAATGGATAACTAACAACATAATTTCTTCAAATAGGTAAGTATTTTAACAAATTAATTTTAATAAAAATTTATTTAAGCTCGAAATTTGTTTTTCAGTTCCGTTTTCTGTATTCCTTACTACATTAAAAAAAAATTAACATTAAAATGAGAGTATAGTACAGAAATAAAAATATATTACTTATCAATATTCCGTAAGAAATTCTGTTCCTTTAAGCGAACCATGCTTTATTCAAAATCGAGGCTTCTTAAACTATGAATCATGATCCCAAATAGAAAGGTACAGAATATTAGGGTTAACGAAAATTTTGAAAACATATTCGTATCGCGAAAATTTCTATTTTATAACTAATCAGCATTTATAACTATAAATCATTAAAAAAATCCTTTGGATTGCAAGAAATTCCATTACTATAAAATCTTCTTTCAATTAAATTTTTATTTAGCATTAAATATCTTTAATTTCTTTTCAATGTTTAAGGACGAGAAAAAATTTTCCGCGCGAGAAAACGTTTAAAACTTCGTTTCTAATGCTACGAGAACTGTCGAATTCCACAGTACCTTTTCAGCTTAAAAACATGGTAGGGAAAGCCTGCGCAGTCTCACTGCGCAGGCGGAATTCGGAGCGGGAAGTATCCACAGTTCCCGTTTGAATTGTTACTTTCTCCTTTGCGCTTCTTCTTCGAGTAGTGAAAAAATAAGACAGGGAACTTCGTTTTCTGTGTAGGTTTTTCTTCTCGTTTCATTTGAATATCGTAATCGTTTAATACAAAATTGCGTTAGATTGTTGATAAATTTAAATATTAAACGCGAAATAAAATAAATTGATTAAATTTACACAATGGAAAAAGTTGGGGTGCTGCAGAACCGCAGTCCCTACACACGAGCCGCCCCTGGTTGGCAGAAAAGTCATGGGTGAAATGAGGATGGAACTGCGTTTCACAATACAACGACTGCTACCTCCTGTTCATCCAATAACTTATCCATCTTTCCTCTAGAAATATTCAAGAATATCGTACGCCCAGATGCTCAGGCACGATGCATGGGCCAATTTAGTGGTCTCCGACAATACTGAACCAAAAAAAAATAAAACAGGTGTTTGCATAGCATGAGGATTCTCCAACGCCATCTATCGTGTGAAGATGACATTTTCGATCTGGATATCTATACGATTCCAATTTTTCAAAGAGCACTCTAATCCTTCCTGAACTTAGCACACATTATTGTGTAACACCCCGTATTCATCACTTCCTATCCTACTTACCATTCAAAAAAACATAATATAGGTATTGAACCAAATTCATATTTTGAAATCTTTTTTTTTAAATTTATCATCCTTTGCTAAAAATTTATACTTATAAAATGAAATCTTTGTGTGCGTGAGTGCTTGTGCGCGATGTCCAAACGTATCTATCGCGCTCACAGCCATGAAATTTGGCACACCGGTAGTCGTAATGGTGACTCAATGCACCTCGAAGCCGGAATTTTAAAATTCAATCTAGAATTTTTTTTTATTTAATGTTTTGTGTTGTTTTGGGTCATTTTTGGCACGTTTACGGCTGTAGTTTCTTTTCTAATGATCGTTGAAAAACAATCAATGTATCATCGGATAGAACAAAATTTTCGTTCTAATGAAGAGCTTCAAACGTAATTTACTGAATTTTGAGAAATTTTTAAAAATTATTCAGTTTTGCCAACGAAATTTTATTTTTGTTTTTAAATTTCCTGCATCCGACGTTC
The DNA here is from genome assembly GCA_013235015.1 of Araneus ventricosus. Taxonomy (NCBI): domain Eukaryota; kingdom Metazoa; phylum Arthropoda; class Arachnida; order Araneae; family Araneidae; genus Araneus; species Araneus ventricosus. Next base: position 18,770 of record BGPR01015791.1, on the reverse strand, counting down.
TAATAACACTATTATTTTCAATTTTTTTCAGCTTATAACTGGACCGGTTCTGTCGTATTTAAAACAAGAACGGTTAAAATATCTTTTCCCGTTTTTCTAAATTAATTTTTTCCTAGTCAGTTGAAAGACATATTTCTCTACCGAGCTCCCTCCCGCAACACTTTTCCGAAACGTTGCTGGCAATTTTATTGGCTGACGGTGCAGAACGCAGGTGACGTCATAATCTTCAACTGAATGACTTCGATTATTATTTTCGGCAGCATCTTAATGTGTTTATGTCTCGCATATTATACTTGCTGTATAATAATAATTTTCACGTTGCAATTTTTTAATATTATTTTGGATTAACGCCCTCTGTACTTTCTATAGTTGAAATGTCATTATCGCGAAGAAAAATAAGCGGGAAAATCAATAACGAGTATCTTTTGTTCTGTTTTCAGTCTTTTTTTTTTCATTTTGTTGAAGTCCTGATTCCACGGGCAACGCCGTGCGCGTACTAGTGATATATATATATTTTTCGAAAAAATTCCTCCCAACAGTAAATTTTTAAATGCCAGGGAAAAAATATATATCTTGGAAAAAATCCTATCTAAAGATTAAAAAGAGTTAAGCGAGCCAAATTCTCCAGCGAAAACATGTCTTGCAACATATAAGGGCACACCTGGCTGGTAAACTGACTTTGCTCACAAAGTAATTCTTTACTACATTTTATTTGACATCTACCCTTGCTTCACATACATACGCTCTGCCAACTATAATATCTTCAAGAAACTATCGCAAAACCAACATAGACGTCTTATTTATACCCCCAAGACCTCTTAGGAAAATGTTTTGGAGATCGGTAGGCAAACGCCACCGCATTTCTAGGAAACCATTAATCTAAGTTTTGCTAGACTTCACGGTTCTGCTTATTTTTGTGCAGAAACTCTCAAGAGAACTGTCCAGACTACTTAAGACGAGACACTCAAGACCCTATAAAATGTCTGGCCTCGTCGAATTTCCCCTTAAAATAACTGTATAAAAGTTCTAACTGTTGATACTTTTATAAGTATAGATCTGGGAAACTTTTCGGTGGCAACAACGTAGCCAGACAGACAGGTCATGTTTCTTTGAAATTCATTCCATATAAAAACTGCTTCAAATATTTCTAGTTTATTAACTTTTGACATTTTCAGCGAACAGTTTTCGTCCTGGGATACTAAAAATGTTACCAGTTAATGCTTTGTGGATCATCAACATTTCTTCACTGATAGCTCAAGTGATATTATGTTTCAGCGGGAAGTTCTTTTCCTTTGATTTCATAAATAAATCATTTCCATGGTTTAAGTTCTTTCCCAAAGATTAAACTTTGAAGATATCAAACTGCCAAAACATTTCTGAACCATGAAGCCGATTAACCTTCTCAGTATTATTAACATAAACTGTTGACTTTTCTTTTCTGTTCAAGAATATTTCCTTCAGTCGGAATTAAGAAATAATAAAGTGAGACTTTTTTCTTTTGGTGCACTGTTTACTAGTGCAAAGGGTATCTCATAAATAAAATTCCAAGCCTGTAGGTAAAAAATTAAAAAAAAAAAATTATATGTCCGGCATCCGGACAAGACCGGATATTTTATATGAAAAAAGACGAACAATCTCATAACTTTCATTGTAAAATGGTTGCCAAAGCATAATAAAATATTTCAGAAGCATTTTAAATAGTAAAAAAAAAGGATCAAATACAAGAAATTACTTGAAAGACAAAATTCACCACCAAACTCAATTTCCGTAGAACGAAGATTTTCTGGAGTTGTTTTGGAAAAACTAAATAAATGAATGATTTCATCCCCGAAACGGAAAATTATGGGAAAAATTATAATTATAAAAAAAGTCGAGAATCAAGTAAGAAAAACAGCATGCAATTTCATCAAATATTGAATTAATAGGGGCAGTTCAAATTTATTGTCCGGTATACCGGATCTGAAGGGGACTTTTCGTTCGGGCCGCGCCAGTTACTGATGACTGGAGATATACAATTTCGAAACAATATATAATCTTCTAGTAATAAATTCTAAATAATTTGGGGACCATTGAAGAATGTACCTAAATATTACTCTTATAACCAAAAAAAATTTCATAAGTATTGTTAAAATATGCATTTACACGCATGCGCGCTGCGACGATGTTAAATATTTTTTTCTCGCGCACTGTATTGTTCTTGCAATTAAGAGTAAATTTTTAAAAGCAATATAAAGACTAAAACATTATTAACATTAACATTACAAATCCAGCCTAAAATATTAGCATGACATCATGTTTCGGACTAGAGGTTCGAATCTCATAGAATTTCTTTTTAAAGAACTCGATAACAATGGTCTCGGTCTGAGGAGCGGCCACGAAAGTACAATATAAAGACTAAAACATTATTAACATTACAAATCCGGCCTAAAATATTAACATGACACCATGCTTCGGACTAGAGGTTCGAATCTCCTAGAATTTCTTTTTCAAGAACTCGATAACAATGGTCTCGGTCCGAGGAGCGGCCACGAAAGTAGTGCTGTCTTTTATCTCACTTAACATAACTTCGCGAGTCTCAGAGGTATGCAAACTATTCCAATCTGAATACCAACTGGCAGAAAGCGAGTAATTGCTCCACGCCTTATTTGCGGAGAGCTGCGAACAGAATCGTGAACCAACGAAAGCAAAAAACGAAGGCTTGGCTCGCGAAAGTAGAGATCTCGAGACGAAATTTGCATAGTGATTAGAATCCTTCGCCAAGCGGGGCGCTGGTCTGAAAGATATTCGTCGGAGAAAACCGGACGGTTCAAGGGGTCGGCACAGCAATCTCAGAAAAAGAACAATCGGCGAAATCTCTTCTCGGCAGGGAAAAATTAAACTCAATTATGATCATTATTTGCGTGGAGGCCTAGAGCCACGAGAGGGCAAGGGAAAGTTTCGCAAAGCACCGATTTGAAAGCACAGACGCATGAACAAACACGCCACCGTACAATTTTGTGCTGAGAGCCTTTTCTTTTTTTTAACCAGTAGCTGGGAACTCCAAAACCCAGACAGAAATAATATAAAATTAGCAACAATTTCGCAACGCTGAAACAATAACAGGACGTCAAGGAAGTTAACCCTTTATAAGGCCATATTTTTTCTAGTAGTGGTATAATAAAATAACTTTGGTACTGAGATTAATTTAAGAAAAGAAATTCATTTAGCTTATTGGATGACATTATTTTTTGTTAATTAATTTTATTCATTAATAATTAATTACCATGTCAAGACACTTCGTTATGGTTTGAGGAGATAAGAAATTGTAAAATCCAGGTTTTTGTTTCATCGAAACATTTGGCGAGAACTTACGCCAACCTTAAAAAATGCATTTAAAAATTGAAGGATTTGGTGGGAAGTATATTCCCACGGCCTTAGAAAGGGTTAAAAGGCGAATACAATTACGGCCTTGTAAAAACTTTGGCAATAGTATCTTTTCAAAAATTTATGGTTTTAAAATTATGTGCAAAACTTCAAAAATTTTCAAAATTTCAAATACAATTAATTAATATCTTAAAATTTATTAAGAAAAAAAATTATGCTAGTGATCAATAAAAGAAAATGATATGCCAGACAATGTATACAACAGGGATGAGTCTAAAATCACGGGATAAACTTTGAGGGGTGGCACAGCTCACTATAATAAAGATTTTTAGATAAGGAATGTATGGGCGGAAGTAACGCTTTGAGGCACAAAAACAAAAATATGCGACATGAAAAGATTAAAAAAATTGTTTAATTGCAACATCGTCGCAAAATGCTTCTTTACAACAATTCTATCCTCATATACATACTTGTACATGGAGAGTTCCGAGTACCAATTCCATGTTTTGCGCATTTTGCACTAACACTGCCATGGTAGTGTAGAATTATTCTCTTTCTTTTGTTTATTCCGATAAAGACTTGCAGACTACAGTTACTTACCACGACAGGTCATTTCGACCGGGAGACAAATGTACTGCCTTATTAGATTATCGGATCAGAAAATACGATGTGCATGCGGATTTCAAATGTATGGAGGGTTCAGAGCTAAAGAGAACCAGATCCATGTTTTGCGCATTCTGAACTAACACTGCTATGGTAGTGTAGAATTATTATATCGTTTGTGTAATACTGATTCAAGTCCACAGTTCATAGCAAGAACAATTAGAAGTCCATTGTTATTTCAAATGCAGCTGATCAAGTTTGAAATATGTTTTCTCAGAAATGAATCTCATGAACTTGGTTCGCTTTCACTCTGAACCTCATATATACCGTGAAAAAAAAGTTAATGCCATGAAAGCTCAAATGATATGAATAAAATAACCCTTTCATACGTGTATCGAAATAATTCTTATTCAGTGCCTTGGTACTCGTGTGCAAGCATGAATAAAAGGTACCTTGAAGTTTCTTTATCTCGATAATATGATGCAGTTTCCATCAAGCACATGATCACTTAGTAGCGATTCCGAGCACTAAAAATAAAGTATCATATTTCAGCACCTCAAATTAAAAAACTGTCTGGAACCCGCCGGCATTAATCAATCACGTCGGGTGATAAAAAGCAAGGTAACTCAGACAGCTGGCCAGATCGATGAACAAATTGACAACGATGGAGACAAAAGAAACTTTTTAAAACCGAGGATTTTTGAAAAGTAGGTCGAATGGGGGAAGCGATACATCAGATGGCAAAAAAAGACCAAAATTGCAAAATCGAAGACCGAATCAAGCGACTTGTCTGTCTGTGATCAAATGTAAAGAAAATACAAAAATAAGGCGCAACAAATGCATATTGCTCAGTGATGCATCGTTTATTTAACAAAAATGATATTCATTTACAACAGAAATGAATGACAAAGAAGCGCATTATGTTAATGTTAGTTAATCAAAATAACTAACATGACCTAAATTTGTATCAAATTTTTTTCATACAAATGCAAAATCCATCGGCGCTCTTTGAGGGTGTATCAGAGTTAATGGGGTAGGTCCTTTAATTTTGAACCGCGGCCAAATGACGAGGACGATTCTGAGAGGAAGCGCAATAACTGTACCACATCACTGTGAAGACAATTCACTCATGGCCACAAGTCCGTTTTACCATGATTTGATGCGCTCCAGGCCCATGTACACAATAAATCGGATAACGTCTCAAATCTGCGATTCCAAACCGAAGAATGTGCGATCAGAACATCGTGGCTCCACACATACAGAAAGTCATGAAAAACCCAATGTTGTTTGTAAAGGTACAATGAACTAGCGGTCATAAAAATTCCTAACAACGCATGAGGATGTTTACATGGTTCTGTGTCATCAGAACATCGTGGTTCCACACATACAGAACGCCGACCCATGTCCCGTGCCTGATGCCATGACATGATTCCACATATACAGAAAGTTATCGAAAACCCAATGTTGTTTACAAAGGCAGATGAACTAGCGGCCATAAAAATTCCTAACAACGCGTGAGGATGTTTACCTGGTTCTGTGTCATCATAACATTGTGATTCCACACATACAAAAAATCATCAAAAGCTCAATGTTGTTTATAAAGGCACATTGAACTAGCGGTCATAAAAATTTCTAACAACGCGTGAGGATGTTTACTTGGTTCTGTGTCATCAGAACATCGTGATTCCACACATACAGAACGCCGACCCATGTCCCGTGCTTGATGCCATGACATGATTCCACATATACAGAAAGTTATCAAAAACTCAATGTTGTTTATAAAGGCATATTGAACCAGCGGTCAAAAAAATTCCTAACAACGCGTGAGGATGTTTACTTGGTTCTGTGTCATCAAAACATCGTGGCTCAATACATACAGAAAGGACCATTCAGAACTCTCAAGCTCTTTGCGTTTCTGAATTATCCTGTTCAGACAAATAGCATTGACGGATTTCGTCCAAAATTTGACACAGATCCATGAGTTTAATGCAAAGACCATATGCCGAATTCCATCTATCTAGCTCGTTGCGTCTTTCAGTTATCCTGCTTACCGACACACAAACATAATTCCCAACACCATTTTTTTCGGACTCGTGGAGATCTAAAAACGTGGAAATTCATTGAAATACTGAGGTCAAATTTTTCACGATTGCAATACTTTCTATACTTGGTATACGATAAAGTAAAAATGGTATTATCATCAAGATTTTAATTATTCGCTCAATATAAGGCGAGGATGTCTCTTCATCAGAATTCTATCTGCAATTCATTAAGCATGAAAAAGAACACGAGGACGCTACGAAGGCATTTTCCCCACCTAATGCAATACTATTCACTGTAACCTTCGACATTCGCTGAAGCGACGCCGATCCTAGCAACTGCGTTTGATTAAATGTGTCATTAATTCTTCCACTCGATCCTATTACAGTTCCATTAAAATTTTTAATCCTCCGACCAGACCGGCAGATCGCTTTCGACCCGCGCCATTACCATAATTTCAATTTCGCCTCGCTTCTCATATCAGAGGCCTATGACATTCTAAGGGTATCGGGAATTAGTTTGCGGGGTGGTTTTGCAGATGAAGGTTGTTTGCGATTAATTTCTTGGTTCACCTCTGAATTATGCATTGTCAAAGAATGGTAATTAAATACAGCTAACTATATAAAATTACTAGGCGCCTTTCGCCAATGACCTTTTCATACGTACTATTGGTTGCATTTTGTTTCAACCTCATCACTTATGAAGGTTATAGCTTACTCGGGTAATGTGGGAATTATTGAGCATACCCAACCCCATTGAACCTAGGATAAATATTTATTTACATAAAATACAGGGTATATTAGTTCCCAGGTATGGGTTCATCATCTTTAGGGATTGGAATCCATAGAAAGTCTCGCAGATGACGCAAGTCTGATCAGAGTTTCTCCCAGAATCAGTCTGAGATGTCGACGTCCAGTCACAGTTAGGAAAAAGTTTGGCACAATAACAAAGTCTCCCCACACCCTTATCACAATGCGTCACCAACCACGATCAACAGGGTCTACCTTCACAACTGGACTTCATCTGAAACCAGCAGGAGTGGTCTCCTTCTGGGTCAAGTTTCTTGAAATAAACCGTGATTTTATGGAAAAATTAATAAAATCAGTCCATGTGGTTATTTACTATTAAAAAGTCACTGTAAAGAATATCTTGTCAAGTCAGGTTACAAACTGATGATTTAAAGCATTCGAAATTTTCGAAAAATAAGAAACTTACGAAAGAAAAATATCTAGGCTTATTATTATCACTACTTTTTACTTTCTCGTATACGAAGTACACATGGAGAAAGTATTGTAATCGTCAAAAAATTCGAACTCGAGATTTTGACGAATCTTCACGTTTTAGACCTCCCTGAGTCCGAAAAACACAATTTTGGAATTATGTCTGTCTATGAACACGATAACTCAAAAACTATGAAAGCTACAGAGATGAAATTTGATATGTGGTCTTTACATATGATTTGTAAGTTTCGATAAAATTTTGGACAAAATCCGTCAACGGGAAGTCAGTCTGTCTGTCCACGTTCATGTGAACACTATAACTCAAAAACTTGAATAGCTAGATGGATAAAATTTGGTACACAATTTTGTCATCAGGAATGTAGGTCCGTATAAAATTTTGGGCCAAATCTGTCAACGAGTTGACTGTGTTGAGCTTGTTGTCGGTCTGTATAATCGCATACTTTGAATGTAATAACTTCTTAACAAAATTATTTAGAAAAATGAAATTTGGTATGTGGCCTTCTTACCTTAATTGTAGATTTGTGTCCAATTTTTGTGCCAATCGGTTAAAAAAAGGCGTTCAAATTGCAAATTTGGTTTTCTTACCTTACGCAACCCTATTGCATAATCACACCGGCTTCTAATTTCAACTCTACTTCCGCCCTGCACGTCAAACCCTGAAACTCACGCTATGACGTTTCGCTTATTTTTTTTCTCCACTACGTTAGGGACGCTTGTTCGTTTTACTGCCTTTTAGCTTATTTCTACTCAACATGTGTTAGAGAGTATACCAGAAAGTTTAGGGGAGACCACTCCCGCTGGTTATTTTAGCAAGACAAAACTAACACGAAGAAGAGACAACTATTATGTAAGAGTAAAAGGAATCTGGTTGAAGAAAAACATCATCACTCATTGGTCTCAACCATTTTCTTTCTGAAGTGCAGGCAGACTAAACCTAAGAAAATCAAACTGAAGCTCATTTCAACTACCGGATTGCCTACACACACTTCGAAAAAAAATACTACAGTACAATGAATTAAGTCAAAAATCTGGACAATAGCAGCATAATTTGCCAATTTAAAATAAATAAATACAACAGGCTGTCATTTTCACGATGTCCGACACTTGGGAATAGAGGGTCAGATGACACAAAAAGCCTGCTGACTGTCGGTCGACTTTTAATGCACGATCAACAACACTTCTATTGTGAGGTGTAAGTGGAATCTTTTGTAAAGTGTGCATTGCCTTCTGTAAATAAATTAAAGCTTAATATGATGATGGAATTGATGGTTTTTCTCGAGAATTTCCATCCTTTTTTTTCGCATAGATATGATGTACGGGACGGGTCACTATGAAATTAAGAATTTATTTTTTTAAAACTTAACACTGATGTTCGTGTTATTTTCAGACTGAATAATTCCAGTTCATAAGAGATAATTAACATTAGGCATATTGAAGTTGTTTGCGAACCATCAATTACTCCGTAAAATCACATGAATTGATAAATTATGTGTTCGCAGAAACTATCCTCGCAGAACTAAAATCAACAGAAACTAAGAAATCCACTGGAACAAGTAAACATTGCATTGGTTTAACCAAAAAAACACCCGAAATGCACCTGACATCATTATTTGTGATGGAATGTGATTTTAAGTGGCCTAGCATATCAAAAAAACTTAGCAGTAGTCAATGTGGGTTGGTTGGTTTGCTGTGGTTTTGGGGCGCAAGAACCAGGCTTGGCTAAGATGCACCAGTAGTCAATGTGAGTTGGTTGGTTGTGGTTTTGGGGCGCAAGAACCAGGCTTGGCTAAGCTGCGTCAGTAGTCAATGCGAGTGCTAATACGAGCGGCATGATGGAGCTTTAATGAGATTAACGTTCCACTTCGAAGCTACTCCATGGTTATTTGGAGACATATTTCAAATTTCTGAACCATAGTCAGATGAGAAGAACTAGACTTGAGCTCGCATTCCCTTCTCCAAGCTCCATCGAGAAGAAGTTTCCCCCGGGAGATTTCTCGTGAGCAAGGCCCGCGTACGAGACGGGTCAGGACAGCCACACTATTATCGCAATCTAGTTTAGTTAGGTTAACACTCCGTTTTGAAGCTACACAAGGGCTACTTTGGGATGGGCCTCGCTATTCTTTACTGTGGTCAGATGATGAGAACGACACTTCGACCGGCACCTTTCTAACTAATCTTCTATATCGCATCAGAATGAGGAGGTTTGACCCCCGAATCGATCTAGTGCGTACTAGGTCTACATACACGGCCTATCTTAAGTGGAATCGGGGCTTGAATTCGCGACCCGTCAACCCCGAAGCCGATACTGTGCTACTTGGTCAGCGTAGTCTTGTATGTGTTCGACAGGTAACAAAAGCCGTCACCATAATACCCAACTGGCTAGTGACGCAGCACAAATCACGAAGAAAACTATAAGCTCTTGCCACAACATCGATAACGAGTAGAGAAAATGATTTCTTTTAAAATTTGCATAAATGTAAATATACGAGTTAGTAAAATGATCTTAATTCTACAAGTCAGCGTTTTCGTTTTGAAAAAGTTTTAGCCGCAAATATAGACAACAATATACATGATAAAGATAAAGGAACGAAGAATGGCGAGAAAGAAAGGTGGTCACTTCTTTTATTGAAAATACGATCCTATTTCAGAATTAGGACAATCGGTATATCAGGTTTTTTTTGTAATTTCAGTAAAAATCATTTAATTAGGATTTGAATTTTCACACAAATAAACAATAAACTCATAAAACAGAAAAAAAAAACTTTGTACGCAAAGTAACATCTAGACACAGAAAAATGCTCTAAAACTATGCAAAGTTTTTTTACAAATTAACCTTTTTAAAGATAATTTTTGAAACTAAGACGCAAATGATAACGAAAATTCCCATTCGTCTTTGTTTTCCTATTTAACATTTGCAAATTCCAAAGCAAGAAAAAGCGGCATCACTTGGAAAACAATTCTGAAAGGTAAGAACCAAACGAGCAACGAACTTTTCTCAGTAGAGTGCAATTCAGCAAAATGATAAATACTACACTGTCATACTCGGATATTCTGGCACAATGGGGCATAAATTATTCAAAGTTCTACTTTTCCCTTCCTTCTATCTGAGAAACTGTCGTCAAAAGTTCCGAGCTTATCAAATCAAAATGGGCGTGAAGTTGAAAAAGCCTCGACAGGATTCAAAGAAAAAGAACAGAACGCAAAAGATAAAAACTTTTTCTTATCGTGATTAAAAAAAAGAAGGGGAAAAGAAAAGTACTTAAGTGTAAGGAACACACATAACGTTCATGAATTCAGAAAAGCACACGTCTTTTGTTCATAAAGCGAATTATAGGATAAAAAAAGAATTCTGGGGAAAAAAAAAAGACACGTTCTTTCTCAAATAGTTTTATTACTTTTCCGAAAAGGGGACAAAGAAAAGAAGGTACACGCATTCTTCTATGAATCCAAACGCATCGATTCCTTTTAAGTACCTTATGGTTTGCTCCCAGAAGTACAAAAAATAACTACACTTCTTTTCTTACCAATTTGGGTTTTGCAGCGGTTAGGAAGAAAGAGAATTAGGAATTGGTACTAACAGTTTTTTTACAGTTAGCCGTTTTTGACAGAATATTCTATACTCGTCTTCGTTCAGTTACGTATTGCT
>BGPR01015790.1:5614-24621 GCA_013235015.1 Araneus ventricosus | reverse complement strand
CTGTTTTGATTTAACGAGCTGAAAGCCTGAATAGATGGTCGTAACTCAGTCATCCTGCAATCCATCAGGTTATCTAACTTTCTTTGTCGTAATACAACCATCTGTATTCCACTCGATAGGAAACACGAGTCCAAAAGCATTTGGGATGCGACTTATCTGGGATGCAGATAAATATTGATAAATTTTACTTGTCAGTAAATTTATCAATACCTGAACAAATTGATAGATTTACTGACAAGTAAAATTTATGGAAAAGGTTCTGGAAATAGCAAATGTAACAATTAATGTATAGCGACTTGCAACGTTATTAGTGTTCTGCTCTAAGATGTCTGTTTTGATTTAACGAGCTGAAAGCCTGAATAGATGGTCGTAACTCAGTCATCCTGCAATCCATCAGGTTATCTAAATTTATTTGTCGTAATACAATCATCTGTATTCCACTTGATAAGAAACACGAGTGCAAAAGCTTTTGGGATGCGACTTACCTGGGACGCAGGTGGGCACGTGAGTCCAGGTTCCGTTGTTGCAGCTGATCGGAGTGGCATTATAGATAACGTCATATCGAGGCTCGCAGGTGATATTTATCTCCACTCCGTGTGGGACCCTAGCTCCTGGACTGTAGTCCGTGAAGTTGCCTTGCTCGATCTCCGGCACGATGCACGGCGCTGAAATCGTGAGCAATTATTACCTCTACGAATATCTCAATAACTGAATAACATATGCAATATTGAGAACTGCAGGATGTTCCAAAACGGTTTATGCTATCGTTAAAGTGAATAATTCAGTTATTTCATAGAAGACCCAGTTATTTCATAAAATAACTGATCAAGTCACGTAAAGTGAGTAATAAATTGATAATTCCACGCTGAGTCTAGTTATTGTATGAAGTAAGTAGTTATTCTAGGAATTAACCAGTAGTTCTCACTTTACAGTCTTTTGAATTCGGAACTTTAATTAAAACCAGTCTGTATACCGCAATATAGTAGGTTGGTAGAATAATGTCAGTTATTTTACACTTCAACTTGGTGCAGATCGTTATTCTATGAAATAACTAGTTAAACCAGAGAATACAAGTGAGTTTGACGCTTTAACTAGGGTTTATGATTTCCCGACCTTTTTTCCTTCCCGGGAACATGACAGACATTCTCGGGATTCCCGGGAAGGCATCAAAATTTGAAAAAATCTAAAAGTTAGTTAATTTAATTGATATCAATAATATTTACACAAAATACGGATATTCATAGAAGCCAAATTTATACTCCTATATACATTGAGTTTAAAAATACAAATAAAATGTATTAATTATTCATTTTGAAAGTATGATTTAGGAAAACATAAGCAATCTATGCTTTTATCACTCAGCCTAGTTCTTAGCTTTGTTATGAACAACTCGACAGCAGAAAATGCCTTCTCAGTTTCAGCTGATGTTGGAGGAATTGTTCTCAAGTTTCTTCAAGACTGGTTTTCGAGTATGTTTTAATCAGCATATTTTCATTCAGCTAACATGCTGCTGGAAGTGAAATGTGTCGCGCAATTTTAAAGTTAAAATCAAATGCTTATTTGTAAGAGGAAGAAGAGAGTGAAGATGATGTCATTGTATGATACATGACACAGACAATTACTCAACTCCCTTGAGGACGTTCATGCAGACAACGAACAGAACAGGTGGGAGGTTACTGAAAGAACATGAGTTAAATGCCTATCACGATTTGGAATTTAAAATTACTTTGTTAAGGGAACTATGAAATCAAATTATACACAACATATTCAGTCGAAATTATATTCCCGGCGAACAAGCTGGTCGCCGAAGGCGGCTACTACATAATAAACAGTAATTCTCGTCAGAATTTAGCAATTCGAATAAAAACGCTAAATATACGCAATATAAGACTTTATATGAATAAGATAATAAGCCACACCGATTTTAGTAACATTAATCTGAAAATAAGAAACCATTTCCCAGCCTAGAAGCTCAAATTTAAAAATAGCATTAAATATGAAAATATGTTTTAATAGTTTATAGAATTCCTCTAATAACTACAGGCGCTATTTTGAACGTCATTAGTAAATTATTATTTCAAATATTGCTTGCGAAAGGGAAAAATTTGTACAATAAACTCCTTAATATTTTTCTTCATAAATAAGAAACAAATACACGTGGTATTGATAATGAATTAAAAATTAAAATTTCATGAAACTATAAAATCTTTTAACTACATATTTCACAAAACTTCCATTCTTAATAGATTTATATCAAGTTTCACTTCAATTATTTTTATTAAATTATATTCATCTCAAATAAACTAAAGGAAAGATATAACGACGTATAGACATAAAGATTTTCTCTAAAAAAGCTTGAGGCATTGAATTACATATGAATAAGCAAAATTCAAACAGAAATCCCACTATTTGCGGCAAACATTGGAGCGTCTGGAGAATTTAAATGAATATTTTTTCCTTATTATAGTTAAATATATAATTTTAATGTCGAACAATTTTAACCAATTTAAAAGCTCTCAAAGCAATGATAAAAAAATGTTCGCTTAATTTGTATCAAAATGGAGGTTTAAAATTTGCGTTTACCTCAAAGGAAAAGAAAAGTATTACGCCAGGCAGCTTTTACAGAGTATTTATACATAGTAGTATAATGGTTACAGAATAGATAAATCACAAGTTTATCGCATGTAGCAATGGTCTGTGGTAGCTTGTAATTTACCTATTTTATAACCATTATAATACTTTGTGTAAATATAGTATGAAAGAGATTGATAATTAAATTACATATTAATACGAAACGCTTGTTTCATGATTTTATCCCGACGTTTTCACGAAAAATCTACGGCACGGACCCGAACTGCGCTTTTCTTATGTTTTATCTAGAGTAGCTTTTGATGGCGCCATCTATTGACAGAATATAGAACCACATTTCGCGTATGCGCAGTAAAACATTATTTACCACAAATGCTCATATTTCCCGTAATATTCAAATTTTTGAATTCAACTTCTTCAACAATTCTTTTACGTATTGTCAAGTATTCTGTAAGTTTCGTAGAATTCGAAAGAAAATTGCATGTTATAATCAAAAAACATGCGGAGTTTGAAATTTTCTATTTAATACCGATTTTTACTTATATTCTGATAAATATTTTTATTTTCTCACTTTGTGTCCTAGCAATACTCCTCAAGCTCTTTAAAATGACACCAGAAGCAACCTCCTAGCTAAACGCTTTTCCACGTTACACTTATTATAATGGTTATAAAATAAGTAAATTGCAAGCTACCACAGACCCTTGCTACAAGCGATAAAGTAGTGATTTTTCTATTATGTAACCATTACACTACTCTGTATAAATATTGTATTAAAGAGATTGATAATTAAATAACATATTAATACGAAATACTTGTTTCGCGATTTTATCCCGTCGTTTTCACAAAGCATCTACGGCGCGGACCTGAACTGTGCCTTTCTTATGTTTTTACATCTTCCGATTACACTGCTAAGTGATTAGCAAGGGAAAGGAGGGTAAGAGTACACACCTAGTGGATTTTTCGTTATAAAAAAGAGAATGGAAAAGTTAGAGCCTCGAAAATATACTGAATCATAGTTTATTAACTTAGAAAGAAGGGTACAAAAAATTAAAACTTTAGCTTTAAAAAAATATGTATTACGAAACGTAAGGGAAAAATGCCAAATGCGTACTCTTACCCGACGTTGCGGGTAAGAATACGCAGGACGTGAGGCCAAGAGTACGCACACTGAAAATTTAGCAGTAGTCGCACACAAATGCTCACCGCCTTCGTAACTGGAACATTTCTCATGCCACCACTCCTTATAATCCATACTGGATCCAATCTTCATCATATGTGTGTTCGCAGCCTGGGCAGTTTGTCCCCTCAATATTTGCGGAACTTGTTGAAGGAACTGGGTTTTCGATAGAATTCAGAATAAGTATTTTCCTTGCTTTCAGGGCTTTTTTTTAGTTTTGTCCCCATTGTTGGAATGGCCTTTTAGTTGTTGGAATGGCTGCTTCAAATTACAGAGCGGATAAGAGTACGCATATCTGGTCTGCGCGTACTCTTAGCCGCCGATATAATTGCTTCTCTAAACCGTCCATAGGTGGCCGAAACATACACTAAAGTTAAATTCTAACGTGGAAACGTTGTTCAGAAGGGAACAAACCTCATAATGATATTTACTTAGAAAGCAAGCATTAGTCCTTTATTTATAAAAAAAATTAAGATTTCTTCACAGAAAAATTACACGCTAACATAACGAAATCATATCTTACCTGATAAATAAAAGACAGCAAGGATGAAAATAATAATGGCGGTCTCTTGAGAGAGCTGAAAACACACGTATTGATATGATCACACTCGCGTGTGCTTGTATTGTTGCCAACAGAACAGAACGCCGTCCCTTACCCCCGTACCCGTGACCAGACCGGTCACTGAACGGTTTGATGGGCAAGACACGGGAATTTTATTTAAGAAAAAGAAAAACAAAATAAACAAAAAGAAGGAAATATATACACTATGTACAGCACAGGAATTTTCACTTTTACACTATTGGCTCTAAGTAGTCTTCTTTTCTTTAGATGTTGAAATACCTTTCTTTTATTTGAAGGTGGAATGTCCGGTTATTGAGCTACTTAGTTCAGCTCGCTGGGATGTTGAAGGCTAGGGAGGCCGGAAAAGATCTCTGTTCTCGCTAATGAATTTGATAATCCCACGAATTTTCTGCCTGGAGACGAGGTTATTGGCGAGCTTTTTAGCCATTCTTGTTCGAAGTTTGGCGCTGGCTTCCTCATATGCCAAGACACTGTATAGATACACTCCGTGGCATAGTGAAGTGCCGTGCCAATTCCACCACAACTGCAATAATCGCTGTCAGACAGGTGAAATCTTTTGAGGTAGGCAGGGAAAGGTCCATGTTGACAGAAGAAGATAACATCCTCTCTAATCCAGTTAGTGGGACGGAGACTAACTGAGGGCATGATGTTAAAGATTTCCCTGCCTGTATCGCCATTCTTCCATAAGGTTTGCCACTCCTCAAGCATCCTCTTCCGGAGGAGGCCTTTAATGTGCGGTTTAGGAAGCTTGGTATGTGAATAGGGGGGGGGGGGTAAATTCCTGCGTACTCTTACCCCCACTTCCCTTATGCCGTTTGAGGCGGATCTGCATGCTACTCTACTGAGAAGCCTTCCCAGCATAACGTGTGTCACTGTCGAGACCAACACATCATATGGAACTGAGCTGGAGGATCATTGATCCTCCCCGCAAGTGCGAGTTCCACAGTCTACTTTGTTTTCTACAGGCAGAAGGGAATAACGCAGTAGAAATCCATCGCAGAACGAGGCGCGTTGAAAGAACAAATCTCATGAGCTATGGCGTAGGAAATTTAAAGATCGTCGAGTTAATGGTCATGGTGAAGTTGATTAGTACGCGAGCCTAACGCTTTACTACCCCTGTTTCGTGTGAAGTTTCATTCATTTTAAGATTTCTGCGTCCCGTCTGTCCGTGAAAAGGCCTTACACCCTTTTTGGGAAAGCTAGGTCTGGGTGGGTGTTAAATGAAATAAAAAATAGCCTTTCGCTTGTGAAGACATTGATCAGCAAGTTGGCCAAGTGGTTAGAGAGAGACGGAAGTGAGTTTCACTTTTTTTTAACCCTCCTAGCGTCAGGCCCGAGATATCTGAACTTTTTTCCTCTCATAACGGCAAACCCGAGACTGTCTCGGGAAAGAAAAGTTTCATATAAGTGTCAGACCCGAGATTTTCCTTCTACAAGTTTTTCTCTCCCCCCAGGTGTCACACGGCGACATAATGAGAGGGAGTGTCTGTGGTCAGGGGAGGGTCAGTTTGACCAACTTTTCTGAGAATACTCAAAGACGGGTCTTCTAACAAAGGATCCTGTCACAAAGAATCGAGGTCAGAAGTCATCTGTCCCTGCCGAACGATAACAGGTCTAATAGAACCCCTACGGCGCGAAAATGACCACAAAAGGGGGTTGAAATCCTTTTGTCCAAAACCTCACAACTTGGAG
The DNA here is from genome assembly GCA_013235015.1 of Araneus ventricosus. NCBI lineage: Eukaryota > Metazoa > Arthropoda > Arachnida > Araneae > Araneidae > Araneus > Araneus ventricosus. The sequence goes on along the minus strand of BGPR01015790.1, from coordinate 18,580 downwards.
AATAACCTTCTCTTTCGGCGTGACAATTTCGTTAAACGTAGTAACCTGAAAGCCTAACGGCTGGAGGGTTAAGAACTGAAAACTGGTCTGGGGAGACAGCGTTTCCGCATCAATGAAGAGCTTCAAGACGACAAGGAGGCCTATCTTAACACGCTGTCGGTAATCTCTATGAAGAGGTATTGGAAAACACACCCACTGGTATGACGAATATCTCAATCTTCGCTGAGACTATGTCGAAAAGTAACTTTGATTGTACTTTATAAAATCATTTTGGTACTCACACATGTCTTTACTGTACGCCCCATCGGAGGTTGAAAAAAAATACCCCTAGTACATACAGTGGAGTCTCCCTATAACGAAATCGCTTGGTTCCAGTTGAAAAATTCGCTATAGAGAAAATTTCGTTATACGGCGATTGGAGATTTTTGCAGTTATTTAAGTAAATGTTGCAAACCTTTTATTAGGTGCGATAAGTTCAAAAGTATTTAATTATGACTTTCAATTAAAAATGAAGTAATATAGATTATAAATTTGTTAAAATTATATTAATTTTCATTGTACAAATAAAATGTTCAAAAGTGAAGACAATTCTCCAATTTAGAGAATAATATGTACTAGTATGTATTTATGTTTATTTTACTTGAAAAATTCCGTTATTTTACATTGCTTTGCATTTCGTGATGTTAAATTTTCATAAAAATTTTCACATTTTATGAGTGAGCTAAAAATAGAGTCGGACACATGTTCTTCCATTTGGAAACCTCTTTTAACGGTTTCGAATGATTGTAGCATTTCAGTCCTATGTGGTTTTGGCTGTATCACGTCTTCATTTTCGGAATAATTGCCATTTTCCTGGCCTTTATTGTTGTCCATTAAACTTTTCAAGATCTCTTCATCTGTAGGATATGAAGCAGTTAACAGTTCTGCGTCTACTTCTAAAATGTCGGGGAGAGTTGCATCATCTGTTATTCTTCCATTCCCTTCTACTGCTTTCCATTTTTCTTTCATGTCGGCCAAGATCGCATCTTCATCGTCGGAATCACTGTCATCTGTCTGATTACTGAAGTCTCCTCTTTTAAAGCAACTACGGATTGTTTTAGCAGTTGCATTAAATTTCCATACTTTATAGAGTTCTGGAATTGCTTTTCGAAGATCGATGTTTTCTTGAACTGTTTCATTTTTTTCAATTTCAGTGATAATTTCTTTCAAGATTTTTTCCCTACAGTGCATTTTTAAGTTTTTAATTATTCCAAGATTCAGAGGCTACAAATTTTTGTGCAGTTAGGAGGAAAGAAAAGGACACTAACATTTTTTAGCTTTTCTCCACAATCTTTTGAATGAATTGGATAATTCTCGATTAATTAAGCAATTTTGCGGTGTTGTTGTCCCATTTGCTTGTCCAATGCTTTCAACCATCTGTCAAAAATTTCAGACGTCATCCACGATTTTTTGTTGAATTCGTCTGAAGATTTTATTCCTTTGAAGCACCTTGGAGATTTACTTTTGCCAAAAACAAGCATCTTTAACTTTTTCTCGCCAGTCATGTTGGCACATAACAAAACTGGGATTCTTTGTTTGCTTTTCTTTCCTCCAAAACATTTGTCTCCTTTAAAAGCTAGCGTTTTTGTAGGGAGACGTTATCGCTGGAATGAACAATGCGAGTGGTTGCACGTGTGAGCGATTTGTTTGCACATAAATTAGCAACTTTCTTCAAAAATGACAAAAATCGGAAAGATAAACGTCTGAAAAAATTTGTTATAGGGAGACAACCACTTCGTTATATGGAGAATATTTTTAATGTTTTTTAAGATTCCGATTAAAAATTTCGTTATAGGGAGAAATTCGCTGTAGGGAGACTTCGTTGTAGGGAGATTCTACTGTACTTACAAAGACAATCTTTCCGTTGCTGGATTTGGACCAAAATGAGACACAGATCTAACAGAATTTTAGTGTACAAAATGGAATCTTAAAATTCATCTAGTTTTCTCTGAGTTTTGAGTTACAGTGTTCACGTATAAGCACATAGGCCTAGAATCTGTCAATATTTTGAAGTGTTTGATCTAAAATTTTGCGAATATATAAACTTCTGGTGATAATATATGCCAAATGTCACCAATCTAGTTTCGTTGCAATTTATTTATCGTGTTCATATGCAAGCGGATATACAGATAGAAGGACTTCGCGCTGACGGATTTTACCCTGAATTTGATAACAACTTTCAAGTTTGGAGTAATACCGAATTTCTTTTGTCTAGTTTCTTGCGCTTTTGAGGGCTTTTTCTTTTTTGGACTCGGGTAAGTCTAAATCGTTGAAATTCATCATTATCTCAAGGTCAAATTTTGACGTTAGCAATACTTTCTTCTGATACATTTTAAGCGAATATAAAAAGTAACCAATCGAAAAGCCTTTTCAATCAATTTTCTTTATCTCCCTAATTACTATACAGATAATTTTCGTTATAAAATGCATTTTATCAGTGAGCCTTGAAAAATTGCTCTAGAAATTCCGATAACAGCAAAAACATTAATTTATCCTTTATTCTTTACTGCGATAGTTGAATACTTTTTTACAGACAGCTACGGATACAGTTACGTGCTTATCTATTCATAGATTTATTTGTAGGAGCCCCTGTTTACTCACAGATACTTTCGTGTAAGCGAAATTTAATCAATGAGTAAATCTGAGTCAAGGGATTGAGCTCATTAATTTAGCACGCGTTGATTAATGGGCTGTTCCATTGATTAAACGCATGTTAAGTAGGCTAATTGCCGAAAGACTCTTTAAAACTTCAATATTTAGGGAATTGATTGTCAGTGAACTTCTGGAAACAACCCAAAATAAAATTTGTTTTGCAGTAACATCGAGACGATTAATTTCAAGAAGCAGGTCATTCGAAAATAAACACAGAAAACATAAAGATATCACAAAGAGAAATTTAATGAACGTGTAGATAATTTAAATGGAATTAATCAAATAGCAGTTGAATTGTTATAACGACCTACTTAATATTATTGGAATTTAATTAAGAAAATTCATTCAGTGAAGGAAACTAACAAATACAATAATAAAATATTCTTTGCGTTGAAAATGTGATTATAATTTAAAATAATGTTAAAAAAGATGAAACTATGTTTATGCTTTTGAATTCTCATCTAATTTCAAAAAGTTACTTTGTAGATGTATGAACAACGTTAATTATATTCATTTGTTCTGTGATGTTATATTTGAACGATTTTTAAATTATGTTATTTTCTGACACTAATCAATATAAAAGCCTTACTTAAATAAATCGAGTTAATCAAAAAGTTTAATTAACTATATCAATTAATTTACATTTTAGAAAATAAGTATGACATTTTAAAAATGATTTCAATCACTTGAATAGAAAAGTTTTTAAAAAATTATAAAATTATTTATTTTATTCAGATGGCTTATTAAATAATCTCTGCTTTAGAAAGACTCAAGGAAACTTTTGTACATTAATTATTTTTAAAGTTTGAGGAAAAGCATTGTTTTATATATTTTCTGTCCTGATCCGAAATTTTATAGTTAAAAATATATAAATGAAAGATTATATATTATGTGTATAATGCATTATTTGATGAAAAAAAATATAGGATACATACTATTTTTAAAAAGCATTGAGAAGTGAATGTTGGAATGCTTCCATGGAATTATTTTCAAAATCGATTTCCTATGCATCATTGCACAAAATTAACTTCTAAGGCATAGCAAAAACATCCAAGGAAATCAAAATGCTAGACCAAATTACTATAAAATAATTTATATTAATTATTAATTTTTAGGAACTCACAATGTTAATTATTATAAATGGTTAATTATCACATAATTATTAATCATATATGCTTGTCCTACTAGCAATCAATTTCCAGAAGGGAATTTCACATGTAGCGATTTCATTAAAAAGTAAAAGCATAAATGAAATTTATTTCAATAAATATATTTATTATTTGAATACCGATTTCTCTTACAAATTTTTGAATAATCTTTTGTAATATAATAATATTCCAATTCTTTTGAAGTTTGATAGTTCATAACTTTTCACATTAAAAATGATTTAGACATTTTATAAACGTTAATCTTTTTATATTCCGAACGAAAGTGTATTTTCTATTATCGTAATCTATTATCTTACTTCAGAAATTCTAGAAACATTATGTGAAATGCTTTTTCTTGTTTAAAAGGGAGATAGATATATTTTTAAAAATTAATAAATTTCCGAGCAAAACAAAATTGAATATTTGTGTGCTGCAAAAGTGGCCATCTCCGAATAAGAAATGTTTTGAGAAAAGTAGATTTTCTGTCACATCTATTCAAAATGAAATTTAAAAAATAAACTTATGGCATTTGAAGCGTTTAGGCAAAGTGTTTTAGTATGCAATTTATGATGATGAGATATTAAGAGATTCAATTGGACTTATAATTTTTCAAAAAAATTATTTTTGAAAAGTGGAGATAGCCACTTTTGCAGCTACATGACACATTTCTATTGTGATACTTTAAAACAATAGTAGTTCCTTTTCCGAAGACCTATCCAGTTAATAAATATAAAATTCTGAAGAAAAGGTTCATATAAAATCTAACATTTTCATTACCACGCGACTTTATCATTCACCGAAGAAAATATATCGATGGAGCAAAATATATCAGTAAATACACATAGCTGGAGATAAAATTGTGTTTCAGAAAATACTTTTGTCACGTAAATAATCGAGGAATGACAAGGCAAGAGTACTTTTATCGATGATAACTAAATATTTGAAAGGATTCACTTTTGACAAAACACATTTAAGCACCTCTCGAGACTTCCAGATGGCCCGAGCCCTGACAGTGTTAAGTGCCATTCTGCTGACGGGAAGAAACAAAAGAGTTTACACGAAACTTCTTGGACTAAATGAAATACGTGACGGTAATCGTCAATGGCATCTGCTTGGAAACTAGATTAAAGCGCTGACAATGCATTTGTGCAATAATATAAAGTTAGTTGTTATCTGTGTACAAATTGCTCGAATCCCAGTTTGTACTTTCACGAACCAAATCTTACTCTACAGAAGCATTTAAATTTTCTGATTACCCATGCTTATTTCAATTACTTCAGATCAAATCAGGATTTTAATTAGTATAGCTATTTCCATTTTTATTTCCAAATGAATTATTGATTTTTGCACGATTTGTACGCGCACTGGAGGCGTTTTACTTGTATTAAAAGAATTATTTCATATATTCTGAATATTATGATAATCTTCTGGTTCCAGTCTTCCTATATAAATCGAATTTCAGGAGTATAAAAGAACAGCTTCTGTGTCCACAAAAGTCCTTCAACCCTACATTAACTTGAGAACGGCGACAACTATTGCTACAAACTTGATGTCTAGGTATAGTAAGGTGACGATGCGCTACACGGTGAGATATGTTACAGCTCCACCTGGCGGCAAGCAACGGAGTTAGTGTTCTTATATCGAAAACGGTACAAGAAACGGGGAAAAATTGTAGAGCGTCTTTGATTTAGTACGAAACGACACTTTTATCGCAATAATGCTAAGAACAAAACGTGTAAAACGCGCATTTGTTTGGTCGAGATTTCCAACACTCTTACGCCAGAAAAGCGTTAGAAAGTAAACAGAACTATTAGTTATCAGCAGATACTTTTGTTTTCGGTGTTCTAAATGCTCTCCGTCAGCTACAATGGACATATGGAAACTTTTTTGAATTTCTTGCTGCACATTTTGTAGCATATCGGGTGACACGCTTCTCGAGTTGTTACGTCACAGGTTTGGAAAATAGCGACCAAACAAATGCGCGTTTCACACGTTTTTTTCTTAGAATTATTGCGCTAACGGTATCTTTTCGTACTAAATCGAAGACGCTCTACACTTCTGTAATTTACTTTTTTCCCGTATCTTGTACCGTTTTCGAGATAGGAACTCTTAACTCCGTTGTTTGCCGCCAGGTAGCACTGTAACCGATCTCACCGTGTAGAGTAAGGTCACTTTACTATACCTAGACACCAGGTTTGTGACAATAGTTGTCGCCGTTCTCAAGTTAATGTGTTGTAGAAGGACTTTAGTGGACACCCTATATAGTATTTGCATCTACATTTGACCAATTGTTTTTGAATTGCTGTAATTTCCAATGCCTAAAATTTTTCAAATGATAAAGCATTTTCCCAACTCTAAGATTGGCATACATGGAAGGAATTGCCATGATACTTCACTGCCTAGAAAAACTACTAAGGGTTTTCCAAAAGTAAAGATAGAATGGTTCATTTTCTTTCAAAATACTCTTAAAATAACAAAATATGAGCAACATATTGTTTACTGATGCCTGCTTTAATTTTGTACATAGTTACCGCCATTGTCCCATATAATAATGAGGCAAAACGTCTCTCAAATACTATTTCTTTACCCAAAACTAGCTTTTAAAAAATGTAACAATGAATATTGTTTACACTTTTAACACTTGTATACATTAATTACTAAAAGTTGCTGCCAAACTTCCAATTAGTAGCGTCCTTATATTAAGTGGCATGCAAGAATTATTTAAACACGATGTATTAAAAAAGGGCAATATTTCCATATTTATACGCCCAATAATATATGCGAAATTTGTTACTTCAGTTACTGTATAACTACCAAAATAACGCTGTTATGCATGATTGTATGACATCAAAACTGAACAGTGATGTTTGTTAATCTGCTACTACAGTTTATTTTTAACATTAATCCTTTAATGTTGGCTGAGCAAATAATAGTATTTTTTGTATTATTAAACATATTGCTCATACTTTTTTAATCCTTTGAGAGACATGAAAGTACCCGAGAAGATGCATTGAAAAGTTCTTCTTATTTATATCATTTTATATATCGGAAACTTTCCTTAAAGGATTAAATTTGTGAAACTGGTAAAATACCTTAAAAAATAAAATTAACGGTCCTTTTCATTAACAGGCACGGACACTTTTTTTCCGAAATAGCTCTACAGGGATTAAAAATTTTAATGGGCACATTTTTTTCCAGAACTACGCTTTTTCTTTCGTTAATGCTGCCCATGAGATAATTCACATCAGGACTACCTGAAGCTGCTGCCCACAAGATAAAAGAAATTGCTTGCATAATGTTCAGTACCAAAGCCATTCAACCAATGTCTCTTAAGAAGATATTCATAAGAGATACAATCTTCATTGGTTTCAAGAACTTTAAAGAAAGTCTACTTCAAAGTTACATAAAGAGATAAAAACACGCCACAAAAGTCAAATTAGTTTCTTATCTCATATAGTCAATTTAAAAAAAAGAGTTGGAACTTAGAGAAAAGTCATAGTGTAGATCCATTTGGTTGTACTATATATGTTGTGCTTTGATCCAAGAAGATTATATGAAGATATAAAAAAGTAGATCCAAATGTTTAAAATATGAAACCATCATTCGAAATTTTCAGATATATAGGGAAGGATTTCGGAAAATTTCGCCAAATGAAAAATGAATATTAAGCTGGGATTCAAGAAATTTTGGGCGTCTTTAGTGAAACTTTTCACAAAGTAAGTACTATTATCAATGCAATTTCTCAGTTTGATTGATTAATTTTAAATTGGTGCAATTTTCGTAATGATTGATGCGTGTAAGGATCTGTTCTCCACCAAAAACAGAGATGTCCAGCCAAATGTAACACCGTGGGGGGAGGTCAAGGTCGACCCGGTGGCCGAAGAAACCAGAATGAGGGGTAATAAGGGAGAGGAAGACGTTAGGACGCGATATTCGTCGGTGGAACTGCAGTTCATTGGCCACCACAGAGGCCATCGCGAATTCTTGTTTTGATTTGGTTTTGAACTGTGATAATTTTGGCCATCCAGATTGTATTCCTTATTAATTCAAAAGTACTATGAATACTTTATTATAATTTGTAAATTAAATGTGTTCAGTCTAGAAACTGGCGTTTCTAAATTATTTATGCCTAACAGGCATTCGACCACACATGAGTACACTAGTTCTTCGAGATCAAACAACGGTCTACCAAGACCGTTCCAATAACGCTGGGAAAAAAAGGAGCGGCCGCTCGATTTTTCAATTCCTACTATTAGTTCACACTCTCCCTATATATATTTATTTATATATCTTGTTCAAATTTTCAATCGTTAATAAAATACTTTTTATTCATACACTCAAGTTCAAATACATTTTTTAAAACTTGTAGTGGATGACACTTGATGTTAATACAGTTTTTACAAATATTAATTCATTAATTAAATTTAATTCATTAATTTTAGTTTTATATGGGAGAAAGCATATGTCGCCTTGAGTCGTTTGCTTCGAATTTTTCTCAATAGATGGAGCTAGGTTTGCCAGCTTCTAGACCTAATATCCTTTATTTCCTGGTATGTTCACAAAGGCGTCATTTTTTCATGTATTTTTGTCAGGGGGTAATGTTGATTACTTTCTTTATAGCTTTTAAGCGTGTAGATCGCTGACCTAAGTAGGAATTGACTTTAAAATTGTTTTTATATATATATTTCTTGTTACTATGCGTGATGGATTAAAATAATTTTTTATTGATAAAGAGAAGTTTTGGGGTGACAACTGCGTTTGGCGTCTTGCCTGGGTGGCTGAATGTAGGAAGCCAACTATTGTTGACTTTTAGTGAAATTGGTTGTGGAACTCATGGAGTGAAGATGGCTTGTACGGCTGCTCAATGTTTTAAGTTAGCGCCTGAGAAGTTCCTACCAATAAAGAATTCAACTACAAAGAAGAGGTAGTCCATTAGTATTTACTGAGCCATTAGTGCACGGACTCTTATGTTACTTGTAAGAATAAGCAGATTGATGCATTTAAAAAGTAAAATCACGAGGATTATCTTATATTACAAATAATGATATGAAAGAATGCAGACAAAAAAAATTGACTTACACAAACATTTGGGGATGGGATTCGACCAGTTTCCATTCTGGAGGCAGGTAGCCGATCTGGCTCCTTCCATCTTCATCCCCTCGAAGCATCGGAAGAAGACAGTGGACCCCAGGCTGTAGCTCCTCCCCTCGAAATAACCGTTGTAGAAGGGACCGGGATCTTCGCATTTGATCTCTTGGAGAGATGAGAAAACAGGTGTTACACTAATAAGCAATCACAAGCGCAGTTATAGTCAAAGCAAACATTTTTAGTTATAATATTGAATCCATAAAAATTAGTTATAATATTGAAAGGGGGCCGTCCACAAATGACGTCACGCTTGGAGGGTGTTCGAAAAGTTGTGACAGTTTGTGATAAGGGGGAGGGAGGGAGTAACAAGAAGTGTGACATCACACATTTTGGTTAAAATAAAAACATTTAAAATCAGCAGATTAAATTTTGAAGTTATTTTGAAATTACCAGAATTTGGGGGTATTTTTTTAATCGGGGCTAAAACAACTTTCATGTGATTTTTTTCTCTCTTATATTCCTTTCTTTTCGAAAAATTCATTCAGGGTAGGTTCTGAGAACATGGTAGCAGCAAAAATTCTTCACCGTTAGAAGAAAACCTTCCCCTGTCAAACCCTTGAAATGTCCAACAAAAGATACTTCGCCCCACCTGGGTGAGTGGTAGAACTGGTAGTGGCATAAACAGGTTGATCTTATTGAGGCGTTTTTTTAAAATTCAATCTGTTTAAGAGTATTTTGTGTTCATAAAGTAAAGATAAGATTTAAAGCAAAATATATCAAATTCCAAAATACTACTGTTTTCAATTGCTCTTTTATATTAATATTTTATTACTATTGTATAATAATTATGTTTTTTGTTGTAAATCTTAAACTTATTTGAAACAAAATAAGTACACATATAATCATTATTATTGTTATATATACAAATGTCGTTAAAATTTAAAATAAATTTGATATATGATCTATAACGTAGTGCTTTGTTTCTAACTACAAGTGTATGTTTATGTAATATAGCGTGACATGTGACAAGAGGGAGGGGTATGGTAAAGTGTGACACTTTGTGCAGATAGGGGGGGAGGGGGGTCAAAAATATTGAAAAAAAGTGTGACATCATTTATAAACAGCCCCAAGGAAGGTTTCATTTTTAAGGTCCTGTTTTAGTTATTTCGGTAGAGCTATAGGGCATAATATAGCAATGCTTTCCTGCAAGTGTGTTAGCGAAAAGCCAAGAAATGGAACTTATAAGAAATGACATTTAAAGGAAGAGATAAAAGACTAAATGGCTGTCGTCTACTTTTAGTTAAGTATAAAAGTTTTTAAGTGTTTTGCTTTGTACTTCCAAAATAAGAGTTTTTCTCAATAAACTTATACATTATTTCATACATGGACTGTCAAACAATGTTCCTGTCACTGCTCGTAGTTATAAGAGAATGCGTTATACAAGGTCAGTTGTCGTAATGTATTACGTAGTATATGTCCAAGTTGCTTACTTTGACCGCCAAGGTTTCAAAAAAAGGAATGTCATTTAATGCCAGTACAGCATATTTTGTCAGAAATGCATACCGCTACCGGTGCGTCGAATGATAATTCATGTGTTTAACTTCACTGATCATTCAGAATGTTGAAATACACTCATTTCTATGACTTCACGAAGGCAAAAGCAAAAGTAGTCCTTTCATTTATTTTAAATAAATTTATTTTCAAAATAATCTTGCTGAAAATATTCATTGTGAAACTCATTCAATATGGCCATGACAGATGATCTGTGTCACTCAAATCTAATTCTCAGTAATCTATGCAACTAAGCAATTTCAGTTTATATACAACCTGGTGCGATAATAATTGGTAAGCGAACTTTTGGTGTTGTCCAGCCACCCTTCTGTATATGACCTACGATTTGGTCGTTCAATCAACCACCTGTTAAAACAAGGAATGACAATCATACATATTTCTCTGCGTATGAATTTTGAGCTCTGGTGACAGAAACTATTAAATAGTTGAAGAGAAAAGAAACCGTTTTCTATACTTGCTAGAGGAACGTGGATTCGAACTCCGAAAGCAGGAAATAAAACTTTGATATGCTTGCAAGAAACAATAAAAAATGTGAGCATTTCGGAGTTTATTATATAAGAAATTGTTTAAAACCTTAGAGATAAAGAAGCACATCGCAAGACTATAATCAGCAGTGAAACCATTCAAAGCGTTATGTTGCAGCTTAACTCTTTATTTACTACATCGACTTAATAGCGACTTTCTAATTTTGTTTTTAATTATTAGATAAGTTTTGATGTAGAATAATCCTGGGAGAATGAGGAAAACACTTTTTTAATTAATTAAAATTACTTAATTAATCGAACAGATAAGTAAAAATTTTAATTTCTGCCTTCAGCTGTCATTTACTGCTTGTTATTGGAATTCCATTCTCCGTGTTCTTGTGAATACTGTGAGGATAAATGGAAATCAGTATCATTCAAAGAAAGCCAAAAAGCAAAGATAAACTCAGAGGAGGGAATAGAAAAAACAAGCAAGGAATCCATTCTAGTCCACTTTTTCAAGGGCTAAGGACATCATTCGAAGTGGATTCAAATTAATTGGGAAATTTTTCTGTAAGAATAATGCATTACGCCAAATATAGCTTCCCTTAGCCCGAAACTTCCCAACAAAAGACAAAGGAGATCTGTACATCAAAAAGCATTATTTTAAAGGAACAAGGAAGTGAGGATAAATGTAGATATTGCGGAGAAATAAACGTAATTAAAGCGGTACTTTTAAGAACCGTCGGTAGATAAAGGGTTAGAATAGTTTTGGCATACAGATTGCAATTTTGAAATAAAATTGCTCAAAGTGGAAATCCACTGTGGCTCGTAGTACTTAGGAAATGCACATCCCGCGTGCCATACCTTCACAGAAGGGCTCTATTCCGTCCCACTGCTTGCTGGCGTTGCAGGTTCTGGTCGCAGGACCCACCAGCTTGAAGCCGAACCTGCACTCGTAGTTGACGACCGAGTTGTAGGAAACAGACGTGTAGTGGGCTCGCCCGTTCTGTGGATTCGCCGGCTTGTCGCACTGAACGGCTAGAAAAGAGGAAAACGTTCAGAAATGAAGAAAAAGTTAAAAAATAATGGAGTTGACTGCATCTTAAAACATCCGAATATTTTTTCTTCGTAGATAAGAAAGCAATATAGATATACTATTACGTTCAGAAACTTCAGGGACTTATTTTATTACGGATGGATGAATAGATATCGAATCGCTTTCTTTGGTACTTCCTTCGAAGTATCTAGTCTTCCCAACTGTGCATCGTTCATCAGAGATGTAAATGCAAATAAACCCTCAGACTACCAAGATTTCTCAAAATCTGAGTACAGTTGTATACGGAAGTCTGTTTACTAATTGATCGGTGAAATGGATTTGTCAGTCCCGTTTCAACTTTTCTCCTGGGTGGTGGGAGATGTGACGGGCAGGCCTTTCATCTCCTATCTGTACCCAAAGGTTCCCTTAATGACCACTCCCTCAATTGCCTTCTCCCCCCATTCAGAACAGCAACGGCCGAAATCCGCCCCCACTAGTATAGAAGTTGTATGGACGGTTACGGCCGGCTTAGGAGTCAGGGGGTTAAACATCTCCGCCAATGCCTTCGTCGCAGCACTTTTTCGGAACTTGAGAATAGTACAAATCGCCTTTAACCTTTTACGGAGAGGTACGGCGCATGATGTGCGCCACAGTTCACCGATCTCAAGATTGAAGTGTAGGAAATCCAGTTCACGAAGAGGATAGCGGCTAAAATTCGAACACAAATGTGTATATTATCCATCCACTCAAATCCCTAATCTTTTTATACTATGAAGAATAAAATTTTATATAATTAAATAAGCAAAGAGTTGGGAAAAAATGTGATGGCGTATAAAGTGCGCCAATCTGATTCGAGTGTTCTAAAAAGTTACCTGTCCGCAAAGGGTAAGCTAATTCTTCATAGGAGGAAAAAGTCACAGGAGACGAGATCAGGGTTGTGGAATTACGGAAATGCGATATTTTGACA